>JARQZK010001636.1:95000-101316 GCA_030704885.1 Cynegetis impunctata
ACAGAGGTATGTGGTTGAAGTCTTCTTCTGATATTTCCACATAATTTTTCTTCACATTCACCCAAAAACTTGATGAAGAGTAACATGTTGAGACGGTCTGATATCCAATCTTTTTTTCGTCCGGCACTGGATAATAATTCCAAAACGAAGATCTTAGAGTATTTAATCATTTCGTCGTGTACTTGTATTGGCAACATTGCTGCCCCAGAGGATTCCAAAAACTGTGTAGTAGTTGTTTTGAAGTTTGTACGATTTGTCTAAAGGTCAAACATTCAAAGCATCATTTCAATATTATCGTCAGATTGAAAAGTATGGCTATCTCTTGCTATTCATTTATTATTGTTATATATTCCAGATATGCAACTGCGGACCCCTGGTTAAGAAAAACTGTCCTAGAATATTTCTCTGATAAAGAATTATTGATCTATATGCTTAGCTAGACGTTTCTTGCATCCTTAATATGAATCTATTCGCAGATTTTGTATCACAAAAGGTATCGTGTATAGAAATTTTGCATTTATTCATTTAAATATAGTGGAAACTGCTAAGGTAGTTGTGTAATGTATATGAGCTGCCGGAAACTCCCTCGATTTTTCCTAAACCCTTCTATTAACCAGGTTCATCGAACTCTGCGTAACTAGTGACGTCCTTATCGACTGCGCCAAATTATAATTTAGCAATTCTTACCGAAATTATGTGTGCTCGTAAACTGCCTGAAGCTAGGACCGTTTCACAGTTCGGAAGGATCCCGGAAGCGTAATTAAAGAGATGTTCAAAACCTAGACTGCCTGCATTAATTAAATCCTTTATGTCGGCGATGTTTGCCGCTTGCGATCGTGCGAACCTCTAACCGGGAACACCAGCATGACATTAAACTTGTTCGATGTGAATTTATTCGGACGTTTTGTGCGACTTTCCCTCAAAGTCTTACGCATTTTAGTACCGTCCCGCCATTCCATTCGGAAGAATGGTTAACAATGAAGACCGCGTTTTCATCCCAACGTTGAATATGAGAGAGTTTGTTAGAATGCGTTGATTTGCAACTTGAAGTATTCAGCCAAGCTTGGAATAATAACACCGAGAAAAAATTACTTAATTTCGTATGATTACCTACAGTGCTTGAATTCTGTGAAATATTGTATCTAGAGAAGTTGAGCTTTTCGAATAAAAAGAGTGCTTAAAATTTACCAAATATAGGTTTCCACTATATAAACCTGCTTATTAAAACGGCTGCGATTAGCAAATTTGGACCTAGAACCAAGATAGTTTTTCGTTTCATGACTTTTCATGATGTTTCGCACGAAAAACTCAATTTGATATATATATATACAGGGTAGCGAGAATATCTGGCAAGAAGCTAATTTCCTTAAAACGATTAAAGATATAATAATCAAATTTTAGGGTTATCGACGGGATTGTATTCTGCGTTTTTTGAAGAACCTGTCAAAGTTAGGTGACCCCACCATTTAGTGTACCATCTTGAATGTTTTTAAATAGCAACGTAGGTCGAGAGATATATCGTAGAAAAGCTGATTTCTTTCTCTTTTCAAAAATACAGAAGTAGTACCACATTGCAGTTCTGTTAATTTCTTTGTATTTTGTACGACTGCTGATACGCCATTGGTACACGGTTAATGTGAAACAAAACAGTAGTAAACAATGAAAAAATATAAAAATATCTCGAGAAATACTTCAAAATGTCAAAGTTTATTTAGTATTTTGATTTGATAACAACAGTGTTTAAATTAATTAGTAAATTAAGAATTGTATACTTATCAGAAATATATATATATATATATATATATATATATATATATATATATATAAAAATATATATATATATATATATATATATATATATAAATATATATATATATATATTATATATATATATATATATATATATATATATATACATTATAGTGGCGCACTAAGGGGAAAGGCCATGGGACTGCAGCCCCCCCCGAGATTTATTGTGGTAACAAAAGAATTGAGATTACTAAGATAATAATTGTAAAATGAGCTTATCTACTACTATAAAATGAGCCCACTGAACACTATCGGTTGACAATAAGATCTATTATGATTTACCGGATACGGGATGTGCGTTTTCTATTTAAATTTAAAGAGGTAAATTTTGATTCTCCCCCCCCCCCCCGAAACTCAATCCTGGGTGCGCCCTTATATATATTTATATATATATATATATATATATATATGTAATATATATGTATGTAATGTTGAATCACATCGAATTGATGTGTCAACTTTACTCTTGCTTAGCGAATATAGTAGCCACATTCGGGTGTTCCGGACGTACTAGTTCTCGTTGCCGAAATGTTTTCGTCTGTCTGAAAGATGTGGTACAATTGTTTTCGACTGGTGGCGCTGTGTCATATTTATATGTCATGGAGTTACTAAAAGAAATATTTATGACCGTTTGAAATGTTGGTTTGGTTATCACTCTCGGTGGATGGATGATACTGATGAGCCCAATAAGGGCGAAACAGTCTGTCTATCAATTTCCATCGATTGTGATAAACAAATTAACATTTCTAACAATTACCGTTTTGGGTAGATGTTGATATTTCGATGCTTCGTGAACTCTTATAACCAGCTCCGCTAGGAGGTTTGTTTGATTAGTTTCGAATAAATGTTCTAGTTCACTTAATTTTATATATGAGGGGTCTAGTATCAAAACGTACAATCTCCACTTTTCATAAAAATATCCGTTGATAAATGGGGATCAAAACGAACAATCTCCAAACAGCCAATAGGAAACGCGATTTGGCCACGTGATCATATCGTCTGTAACTGAATTTTTCATTATTTACGCAGTATTGAAATAATTTAAAATAGTGTCTTGCTACGATTATTTTTTAGTACTTTCATAGTGATTTTTTAAGGAAAATAAGAATATTTGTCAATACTATTATTTAAAGAGTTAAAAATGGAAGTTAATGTAACCCCTGTGAGCGCAAGGAGAAACTACGTATGAAAGTGATCTTGGAGCTGACCAATCAATTTGCAAAAGAGGCAAAAAAATACAAGATATTTTCCCTACTATTATTGCAAAAAAAATGTTATGAAAGTGAAAAAAGTTACTACTTTGACTTCATTGCTTAAAGCTCATTACAGCGAAGAGTGGAGAACCTACAAAGATTTGCAATTTTACAAATTCGTTCTGGATGAAGGAGAAAAGGAATATGCAGAAAATAAAGAAAAGGAAGACAAGAATCTTTGTGAATATTCTGATGAAGGACCTAGCGTTAGAGTCTCAAAAAATCTACCAATAATATTAAAAAAATACTGTTTTGTATATTTAGTTAAAAAAAATAAAAAAAATCTTGATGATATTATTTTATTTTCAAAACATGCTATCGGCTCAAAACGTACAATCTCCAAACTTTTTTTCGTAAAATAAGCCTAGTTTGTAATATTTCTTTAATTTTGAGTATAGACAGGCATACCACAATATTACATTGAGATATCAGTTCATTAAAATCTATGGTTTCATCAATAACTTAATTTTATTTATTTATTTATTATCATTATCATTAGCTACAAAGCTACTCATTAACAACAACAGAATACGAGTTAACTCTCTCACAAAAAAAAAAAACAAAATGGCAATACAATTTATAACATCCTTAACATAATCTGTTTATTCTCCCAAGTACCACCCCTTAATTCTACGCATGAATAGCCTGACAGATTGTGCATTTTTTATTTCCAAGGGCAATGCGTTGAATAGTCTCAAACCATCGCTGAAAAGATATTTCTGCATGTGAGTTGTTCTAGCAAACTCAATATCAAAAAGGTCACGTGATCTCAAATTAATCAGGTGCCTTTCAGATCTAGTAACTAAGTATTCCTGCAAATATTCTGGCAATAATTTATTTTTTAGTTTAAAAATAAACAAAACGCTACACATTTCTATGCTTTGCTTTATCGACAGCCATCCCAGTGTTTTAAGCATTAAATTAACTGGGGTATAACGAGTACCGCATAATATTACTCGCATTGCCCTGTTTTGAAGCAACTGGAGCCTCCGTACATCCGCCTTTCCACATGATAGTAATAATGAGAAACAATAATTAAAATGTGGGTATATTATGGTATTATAAATAAGAAGGCGACTCCAGTGACTAAGATTTTCAGCTATCCTTCTAAAAAACCCAATCTTTTTCCCAATTTTCCTACTAATATATTCCACATGGAGAGAGAAAAGTTTAGTTGGGAATCCAGTATTACCCCAAGATATTTCATGTTAGACGTATTTTCTATTTTGATCGTTATCTATGCTAATGCGAAAACTTTCATCTGAAAATTTTTTACAATTTTGCCTAGTACCAAAAACCATGAACTTTAGTCTTATTAACATTAAGCTTAAGTCTATTCACACACAACCAGTTATACAAAATGTTTAGTTTAGAGTTCATTGTATCTACTACCTGCTTAAAATCCCTTCCGTGTACAGAAATCAGAGTATCATCCGCAAATAAACTAAGAAATGTCCCGTTCAAAACCGTTTCAATGTCATTGATGTATATCAAGAACAAAAGCGGGCCCAGAACACTGCCCTGCGGCACACTGATATCACTCACAATCGCTGTCGAGTACTGATCCTCAACCCTTGTCACATGAAAACGATTCCCCAAGTAGTCACTGAGCCACTCAAGAGCGGTTCCTACAATTCCGTATGTACGCAGCTTCTGTATGAGTCTGCCCCTATCAATAGTCTCAAACGCTCGTTGCAGGTCGACGAAAACACTCAACACAATATTCCCGTCGTGAATATATAGACGCCACTTCGAACACACATACTGCAGCGCCGACTCACACGAATGATTTTCGCGAAAACCCGATTGACCGCGAAATAGCACATTATTCTCCTTCAGAAACCTTCGCATACTACGTCACACACCACAGACTCCAAAACTTTGTCTATCGCCGTTAGGAGACTAATAGGGCAATATTCTTCAGGTTTTTTTGATCCTAGGACTTTCGGGATGGGTATTATAATACTTGTTCTTTACAGCTTCTGGTACTCTCCCTGTTGACAGGGATGTATTAATAAGATGCAGCAGGGGGTAACCAATCACACCAAAAGCAAGATTTCAGGAACTTCACGTTGCATATTTTATCGGCTGTTGACTTTGTTTTTCATTCTCATAACAATACTTTTTAGTTGTTGAATGCTTATGTTTTCAAAGTTCGATTAATCTTATATTCAATTTATTTTGTTCCTGAAATACAGGCGCTACTCTCGGTATCTTCAGCTGCGATATCCTTTATACTTTTCGAGTAAAAGCAATTGAAATTTTTCCTCAACGGAGGCAGTATTCTCCCTGAATTCAACATCTTCATAAGACAGATTGCATCCATTCTTGTTTCCAACTACATTCTTCAAAAAGTTCCTCCACATTTTCCTGCTATCCCCCTTACATTGGTCAATGGTTTATTTCATAAAAATTTTTTCTTTTCCTTTCTCATAATATGTACATACGCATTTCTTTTCATTTTGTACTGAATTCCAGTCAGTAACCAATTTCGTTATTCTAAATTTCTTGTACGCATTATCTCTTTTCTTTCGAGCAGTAAGCACCGACTCGTTCATCCATTGCTGCTTAGATTTTATCCGCGTTTTCCTTATGGGTATTACCTCATTCACAACTTCTGCTACGTTTCTTGTAAAATGTTCATACAGTACATTCACTTCTGTAGATGAATAGTTCCAGTGTTTTCCGTTTAATTCCAATATCATCCTGTTTGTATTTTCTTCGTTGAACCTACGTTCATACTTTATTTTATTTTTTGGGATAATTTTTCCATCCACCTCCAGGACGCAGCCTATAATTCGATGATCAGAAATCTGAGGAAACTTCTCATTAATCTCACTGGGTGAGTAATTATTTGTTAAAATCAATGCAATTAGCGTATTCGAGGTATTAGTCGTTCTCGTACATTTCCGAACAATCTGCGTAAAATTGAGAATCGTTTTAATCGATTTTCTACAAAACAACTAACATGGATATTGTACGTTGTGATACTAGACCCCTCATATATATATATATATATATATATATATATATATATATATATATATATATATATTTGAGAAATGAAAGTCTAAGTTTAACGATTTTCACATATAATAAAACAACAAGAGTTGCACAACGCGTTTCGCTGAGACTACAGCTTTTTCCGGTGTGAATTTCAAACTAAAACTGAAATATTTAATACAAGGTTTACAAAGTACAATTATAAATTTTGGAAATCCATTCTTGGATTTTAAGAACAAACTACCATTATT
>JARQZK010001637.1:0-2500 GCA_030704885.1 Cynegetis impunctata
TTAAAGACATTGTATGATCAATTGCTTTGTTTTGAATTATTTCAAATGCCTTACTTTGCCCCAATACCTACTTAAGTATAGGTTTGGTACCAAAAAAACTTGCGAGTCAAAGTATCACTCTTCGAAGAACAACTTTGGCTCAAATTTTAAAAAAATAAAAATTACATTTTTACGAACTTTTTGCTTAATGTCTAAATACTAATAACTAGCTTCCATCCCTGTTTGTCGAATAAAAATGCTATAACACTTAAAAGTCTATCACAGTCCATACATTTAAGGAATTTCTTAAAATATAAGAGAAAAGAAGCCAAAGTAACCCGCAACTACGGTATATATATATATATATATATATATATATATATATATATATATATATATTTATATATATATATATATATATATATATATATATATATATATATATATATATATATATATATATATATATATATATATATATATATATATATATATATTTATATATATATATATATATATATTTTATATAATATATATATATATATATATATATATATATATATATATATATTATATATATATATATATATATATATATATATAGTTATGAGTTAATGACACCTCAGGTTTTACTGAAAGTAGAGGTCAATTTGCTCTTTTTTAATGGATCATCCTACATATTATTACAGATTTCACGCAATATTTCAACTAGACTTTGTGTATCATGTCCTATATCACAGTTACCTTTTTGGAAATATTCCAGTTTTAATGCTAAAAATCAACAATTTTTCTTATAAGGTAATCTTTATTTGTTAATTTGAATATTATTTCTATCAGAAAGATAGTCATCTCATGAAAATTTTGAACTATTTTTATAATTAGTACAGGAAATGAAGCTCAAAAAATGACAAAACCTTGCAGTTTTTTCGTCCAGCATCGATTTGAATAAAAATTTGGAATTAGGCTAATTTCAACGTCTAGTTCATTTTCTCATTGTACGCTCTTTGTTTTTCAAGGGTGAAAACTAACCACCATTGTAGAAAATTATAAAATAACATTGTAAACCTTAAGATGGGTAGAATTTGGTTCGGGTTAGTTGAATAATGATTGATTCATGCTTTGGAATACATTTTCTCATGTTCCAACCCTTGAAAATCCATTCTTGTTACAGCTTGATATAAAAAATTATTTTTCCTAAAAAAATGATTTCGTCTTTCATCATTTCACATAAAAATTTGGGATTAGGCTCATGTCACCCTGTAGTTCATATTTTATATCATGCTCATGGGCGTTGAAGCGAAAACTACCCCTTATTGTCAAAAATTATAAAATAGCATTGCAAAACCTTAATATGGGTAAAATTTTATTTGAATTGGGAAAGTTATAATTGTTTTATACTTTAGGATCATTAATCATTTTTTTAGTATGAATAATTTTTTTTTATATCAAGCTCTTACAAGGGTGGATTTTTAAGGGTTGAAACATTATGAAATTTTATTCTAAAGCATAAAACGAGCCATATTCAGCTAATACAAACCAAATTCACTCAGATTGAGGTTTAAAATGTTATTTTATAATTTTTCACTATAAGGGGTTGTTTTCACCCTTAAAAAACAAAAAGCGTACAACGGCATGATATATAAAATGAACCTGAAGGTAAAATGAGCTAAATTTCAAATTTTTGTTCAAATCGATGCTGGACGAAAAAATTGCGAGGTTTTGTCATTTTTTGAGCTTCATTTCCTGTCGCTATCGAACCGTGCTATTCGAATGTTTCGAAAAAATTTTATTGGTTTTTTAAATATATTTCCTTCATTTTTAGTGAAAGAAAGTTCTTTCAGAATTATTTTTTAGGGCTATTCAGAAGCTATAAGACTATGGAATATTAAATTCCTCAAGATACCTTTGTTTTTAAATGGGGTGAGTTTAAAGGGCTTGAATAATGTGGTGTTCGCTTGTGAATAGAGGTTTTAAACTAATATATCTCGCCCAATGTGTACAGAAAATCTATGCCCAGATAAATTTAGGTCGTTAAAAAAGCAACAATTTAGTGCCTAATCGTTTTTTTCGTACATCCAGTAATTTTGGATATATTTTGGAGAAAAAGGTAAAAAATACGAAATCACAAAAAATAGTTTTCTCTTTAAACTCCAATTTTTCTCAAATTAGACATTTTAAATTGGTCAAACTACTTGGGTGGATTGAAAATACATATATGAAGAGAACCACGAAAGGGTGAGGATCAATTTCAATTAAGAGGGGAATTAGGGGGTTGTTTTCACTGATTTTCGTAGAAAAAAGTATATACCGACCATATTTTAATCATAAGTCGCTTAATTTTCATGCAAGAAATTTTTTTTTGTTTGGAAGGTTTAGATAAATACTTTGGAAAAGATCAAAAGAGTTTTCTTCGAAAAAGGTAAATTTTTTCTGTTATTTGACTTTGAATCTTTTAAAGTATGTATTTGGCGAAAAAAAGTTAAACATTAACATTCCGTGTCTCGGTTCCTATTGGTCGTAG
>JARQZK010001637.1:7500-100045 GCA_030704885.1 Cynegetis impunctata
GAAATTTTGTGTGCATATCGGTTAGGTCTGAGAATCGGACAGCATCTATTTTTTATCCCCCTGAATGTTGAGGGTGGGCCGAGGGGTGGTCGGTCCATCCCTTAATTTTTATTTCTATTTTTCAGACAAAATTTTCTGTTCTATTTTTTCATGATATATAAATTCAAAAATACACACAACGCTAAATTTTCACCCCTCTACTATCAACTCCTCTTTTTTATTTGTTAAACTCTTTCAAAATGGCTAGACCGATTCTCATGAAATTTTGTGTGCATAACGGTTAGGTCTGGACAACATCTACTTTTCTGTTCTATTTCTTTTATGATACTGCATTCAAAAATACATACAACCCTAAATGTTCAACCCTCTCCGATCAACTTCTATTTTTTATTCGTTAATTATAAACTTCAATTTTTTTAGCAAGATTTTTATTCTTACTTTGTCATGCCTTAAAATGAAAAAATTTATATTACTCCCATTTTTTCACTCATCTACCCCTATTTTTCCATCGCAATTATATATATATTTTTTAATTTTTATATATATATATATATATATATATATATATATATATATATATATATATATATATATATATATATATATATATTTCTTAAATAAGTAATAATATTATTGAGGCGTATGATTCGTGATGAGTATATATAGCCAGGGCGACATTCGTGTTTTTTTTTTAATAAAGCTTTTGTAAAAAATTGAAATTTCTTTGAGCAATTTACTAAATCCGCAATAATACCTTTCGGTGTTTGGGTTTCAAATAAATAATATACTCTATAATCTACAATTTGAACTTAATAATTTTCTTCCATTCTTCCTGTTTGCTGCTAAGGCTCTAGCTTCAACGATGCTCTTTCCCCCTTCTTAAAATTTCCTTACAACTATATCGTCCAAGCCATTTTAGGTCTCCTCTTTTTCTCCTGCTGTCACCCTCGCCTCCACATATCTGTCTCGCAGGTCTCTCTTCTTCCATTCCGCATCAAGTGCCCCACCCACCCCATCTGCCTTTCTCCAACATAATTCTCCATTGACTCTATCTCCAATTCTTTCCTAACGTCTTCGTTTTTTCCATCTATCCAATCTTGTTATACCCTCTACACTTCGAAAGATATTTCATATCCATTGCCTGTTAATTTGCTTCTGCTCCTTTGTGTAGTAACCCATGTTTCTCAACCGTACGTTAGTACCGGTCTAAATATGCTCTTGTACACTGTCATCTTGGTTTTTTCCTTTATTTCCCTTTTCTCGAAAATTTTCTGTTCAGAGCAAAAAATAATTTATTTCCTTTTTCTATTCTATTTTCAATATCCCTTTCTTGACTACCACTATTATCTATATCCACTCCTAAATATGTGAAGCTATTTACTTTTTCAATTTTTCATTGTCTACTGTTATTTGCACATCCTCATCCTCCTCTATATCCGTTATCTCCATAACCTCAGTCTTTTTTTTGTTTATTTCCATTTGATACTTCTTCAATTTTTCGTTCAAAATATCTACATTCCTCTGTAATGCAATTTTCGAACCTGCCATCAAAACAATGTCATCTGCAGAAGTCAATGTTGAAGCCTCCACTTTTCTCATTTTCCTGTGTCCAACTATCAGAGTTCTCATTTTATCCTTCGTTTCTTTTATGACCTCATCCAAAAATACTATAAAAAGTGCCGGGCTCAAAACTCTTCCTTGTCTTATTCCTTCTTTGGTCTGGCAACCCTCCGATCTCATATTCTTGTAGGCAACACAATTCAGACTCTCGCTGTACACACTTTCTATGGATTGAACTAGCTGTTCTGTGATTCCTCTCTTCTTCAATATTTCCCATATTTTATCCCTCTTCACTCTATCAAAAGCCTTCACAAGGTCTATAAAAACAAAAAACGCTTTCCTACCAGTTTTCTTCAATTTCTGTATAATTTGTTTAACTGAAAATACATGGTCTTGTACACTTCTTCCCTTCATGAATCCACTTTGTACTGGCTCTAATGTATGCTCAATACAATTTCTGAGTCTCTTCTCTAAAATACCTTCATATACTTTCAGTGCTGTACTCATTAGATTTATTCCCCTATAGTTGTCACACTCCTTCTTATCTCCATTCTTAAATATCGGTACAACCAATGCCATTTTCCAATCCTGTGGTATCCCTTTTGCAGACCATGCCCTCTGACAAATTTCCATTAAAATGTCAGTGCCTTTTTCTCCCATATTTTTCAACATCTCAGGTGTTATCTGATCTTTTCCGGGTGCTTTTCCATTTTTAATTCTCTTTATTGCCTGTTTGAGTTCATCAATTCCTATCTGTTCTTCCTCTTCGCTCCTACATTGATTCTCTGTTTTCTTATCAGCACTTTTCACTCGATCCTCCTTTATTTCCTCTCCTTCCAGCAATTCCATGAAGTGCTCCTTCCACCTACCCATTATCTCTTGATCTTCTGTCAATAATGTTCCTTTTTGGACCTGACAGATGCATTTCCAATCTCTTTATCCTCTCTCATATTCTTCAATACTCTATAAAATAATTTCGGATTGTCTCTTGCATCGCAATTTTCATTTTTTTTCATTTTATCCACTGGTCCGCAATAGGGTGGCAAGATGGCAATCGAAAATAACAATAGTCGGTCTGAGAATAGGTCATAATATATTTTTACCCCTATAATAATATAATAAAGTGATTGAGATGGTTCACCACAAACATTTTTAAAAATTTTTTGGACAAAATTTTTTATTTTCATTTTTTTATGATGTTGCTTTAAAAAATACATATAGCTCTAAATTTGCACCTTTCTATCAACAATACATATTTTTTCATAGACATTTCCATAATTTAAGCAATGTTTGCCGGGTCAGATAGATTGATAGATAGATAGTTAGATAGCTAGATATATATCGGCAGATAGATGAATAGATAGAAAGATAGATGGATAAAAATAATTTATATGGCAGAACAACGTTTGCCGGGTCAGCTTATATATATATATATATATATATATATATATATATATATATATATATATATATATATATATATATATATATATATATATATATATATATATATATATATATATATATATATATATATATATATATATATATATATATATATATATATATATATATATATATATATATATATATATATCTATATATATATATATATATATATATATATATATATATATATATATATATATATATATATATATATAATGTGGCTCCGTAGTTCAGTGGTCAGTGCGTTGGGCTACTGAACAGAAGGTCGGTGGATCTTCCTAGTAAAGTCTCTCTGTAAAGACGTTCGGAACTGTCGTAAAACTGTACGTCCCTTCTATTCGTGTATCGCTGTATCACGCACAGCACGACTAGTTGTAGACTACTAGGGAGCCACACCCTAAACCGGGTACGGCACCACAAGTAGTTATATATATATATATATATATATATATATATATATATATATATATATATATATATATATATATAATCAAATCGAATCAAATATGCTTTATTGTCTTAAAATTATACATTTTATTGACAAAGCAAAAAATATAGGATAAACAATATAAACCATGAAAATAAACACACATCAATCAAAAAATATACAAACTAAACAATGTAATATCTAGAAATAAAAATCACACCACATTTCAATAAAAAAACATATACAAACTTCACAATAGAACCGAGAGTGTCAAATGCTCCTCAATCGAAACTGATGCCTGTGTCATTCAATTTGGTCATATCGATCAATCAATGCTCAGAATAGTAGTCCTCTATAGAGTAATAAGGTCTATCAAGAAAATAAGATTTAGTTCGTTTCCGAAAATTGGTCAAGGAAGTTATAGATTTTAATTCCTCTGGAAGGTGATTGTAAATTTTCATAGCATTGTAAATGATGGACATTTTTTTTTAATCAGGGGAAGGAATAGGGAGGTGAATATGTCCCGAAGATCTGGTGTAATATCCCTGCCGTATCCCCAAGGATACGGCAGGAAAATACTTATGAATCAAGCACACAGATTCAAGTGAATATAAAGAAGGAAGCGTCAAAATTCCATTTTTCTTGAAGTAAGGTTTGCAATGAGCCCTATTTTTCAGCAAAAACATGTAACCGATTGCTCTCTCTTGCAATTTGAGAATGGTTTCAAGTTGTGAAGAATTAAATGAACCCAGAAGGGAAGATCATAACGAAGATGAGATTCGAATAATGCAAAATAGTAAATTCTTGTAGATGGCGTATCTAATTCACTTGAGATGGATTTAATGGCGAAACAGGCCGATGATAATTTTTTAGCTGAAACATGCACATGCTGTGAAAATTTGAGATTATTGCCGATAAAGAGGCCTAAAAACCTGACAGAAGCGACTATTTGAATGGCATGGTTTTGCAGGAATCAGGAATAGATCCTGGAAGTTATCTCTATGAAACAAGACGACGGTTTTATCTACGTTGAAGCAAAGTAAGTTTGCATCAGACCAACACTTGATCAATCCAAGATCAATTGTGATTGCACTTAGTCGCAGAATTAGGATTGCTCCAATTAATACTCGTATCATCCGCAAAAAGCAAAATTTCTCCACTGATCTTCAGATACGTAATATCATTTATAAATAACAATAAGAGGTCAGGACCCGAAACAAAACCTTGGGGGACACCGCTAGTGATAGATTTACAAGCAGAATTGGAGTTATTTGTCCTTACAAATTGTTTTCTACTTCCAAGATGAGACTCGAACCAGTGTAGTGGAATACCTCGGACGCCATAAAACTCCAGTTTCCGTGATAAAATTTGGTGACTAACGCAGTCAAATGCTTTAGCATAATCACAGAAAACCGTAGCTGTGTAGTGCTTGTTATTGACGGTTGAATAGTTATTGCTCATGTTAGAAAATATAGTAGTACTTTTTGGGTTGAAACCCAAATTGATGTGACGAGAGAAGTTCATGATTTGAGAGGAAAGTCAGAAGGCGGATTTTCATTAGTTTCTTTATTATCTTGGATGAAACAAATAGAAGCGCTATGGGCCTGTAATTGGATGTGTCAGATCTGTCTCCTCCTTTATGAAGCGAGAGAATTATTGCAGTCTTTAGACAATTTTGAAAAATACCTATTTCAAAAGATTTATTAATTAATGAAACCAAAGTATTAATCATAATGTCTGGAAGATTTAGAAACACTCTCAAAGACAGACCATCCATGCCACAAGAGGACTTATTCTTTATATTATTTATTGTTAGTAAGAGTTCATGCGTATCGACAGGACTCAAGAAGAAGCTGGAAACGAATTGTGCAGAGGGAGGCAGGAATGAAAGATGATCATGGATCGGTGCTAATCCAGCGGTAACTGTATTGCACAAGTTGACGAATTTTTTCAATCATTTATAATAGACCCTGTTTCCTTGAAAGTGTTTTTAGAGTTAGATAGATGATTAAAGTAATATGCGTTCTTTGCAGATTTATATTTATATATATATATATATATATATATATATATATATATATATATTTATTCGAATTGTTGTTGTCTGTGAACTATTTCTATTCTCTTGATATTTATTAGCAATAACAGGCTTGTTGTATCTTAAAAAACTTGATTTTATTGAAAAGTTGACGTTTCGCCACGACATTCGTGGCTTTATCAAAACTTTTGAAGAAAAAATTGAAAATTTTCTTTGACATTTATTGATTTGAAAAATTTCTATAGAAACAGACTACTGTTTCACTAAAATTTTTTTTCGGCTGTGGCCGTTCTTTGCTATTTATTACGTGCTATTCAGTCCAATATTAACATTTAAATTTGTTATTATTAGATGGTAAGGGAAACCACAGAAACCTTTACGCCACGTAATGTTCGAAATAGGTCCAAATTATTTTGAATTTTGAAGAGTCAAAGAATAATAATAATAGGTTACTATTTATCTTTTTTTCAAAAATTTCTCTCATTGCGGCTGTGGCCGTCTTCAGTTATTAATTACGTGCTATTCAGTTCGAATATCAACAGACAGGTCCGTTGATATTAGATGGGAAGGGAACCACAGAAACCTTCACCCACGTAATGTACAAAATAGGTTTAAAATATTTGATTGTTGTCTTTAAAAAGACATTACTTGTGATTTTGGAGATCACATGTTCTAAACTATATTTCTTTCTAGAAAAATTTGAAAATTCTAGATGTTTAGATTTTGTCTAAGAAGATGAGTTGTTGTGGTTAGAATTTGTTTGTTGAATTAAATCTGTTTATATTGAGATTAAATGTCTGATATCTGTTCTATCATTGACGACTTCATTTAAATTTTTTTGAATATGTAACATTTCTAAAATTTCTCTGCGTTTTGATCTTTTTCTATTTCTAAAATGTTTGTGCTATTAAAGTTGAAAGTATGATTCTCTTTGTTTTTATGTTTTATTAGTGCTGTGTTTTGTGTTCTGGTATATTTGTGTGCCTTTAATCTTTCTTCTAAATTTTGAAAAGTTTTGTCCTATATATGATTTATTACAAATTATTACAGGGTATACTATAAACAAACATGAAAATTTTTGCAGAAGAGGTGTTTTTACTTTTTTTAATTTAGAATATATTTGTTTAATTTGATTAGGCTACTTTAATATCGTGTGGATTTAAAATTTTGTGAAATTTTATTACTTAAATGAGGAATATATGGAAGAGGAATATATTTTTTGTTTATATTTTCTTTTTTTGATGTTTCTAATGTGTTGTACAGTTTATGAATTCTATTTTTAGTGATTTTCTGTATAAGTTTTATTGGATAATCGTTTTTTATGAGTAATTTTGATGGAACATCTTGTAATGTTTCATGTCTGTGTGTAGGTGAAGTAAGTTAAGTGCTTTGTCTATATATCCGATTATTAAACTCTTTTTTTGTGACAAATGATGTGTACTGTTGTAGTTCAATGTTCTTTGTGAAAAAATTTCTTTCCTATGCCATTTTGTGATAATTTCATTGTTTTTGGTGCGCATGAGAGTAATATCAAGAAAATTTAATGTATGTTCGTTTCTTTTTCTAGAGTAAATTGTAAATTTTCTATTAAAGTCCGTTGAATTTTTTGAGATATCATCAATAAAATCTTCTGATGTTATTATAAGGCAATCATCAACATACCTTTTGAAAGTTATAATTTGTTCATTCAAATTATTTAATACATTTTCTTCTAAATATTCTTAAACTAATTGAGCTATAACACTGGAAATAGGACTTCCCATTGCTACACCATCAATTTGTTGGTAAAAGTTATTTTCATATTGAAAATAGTTTGTGTACCAAGAGCATAAATTGAATTGCTTCTATAAAATCGGTTTTTAGGAATATTTGTATAATTTTTTGATAATATCCCATTTGTCATTAAATTATTATTGGAACCAAAGATTTTGGAATATTGGTATAAGAGAGAAACAACATCTAATGAGAAAAATTTGTAATTGTTAGGTATTTTCAAAGATTTAAGATGGTCTACTAGATCGAGAGAATTTTTTGATATAATAAGGATTTTGATTTACTATATTTTTCAATATTGAAGAAAGAAATTTAGAGAGATTATATAGAGGTGATTGAATATAAGAGACGATAGTCTTAATGGTATGTTTTCTTTATGTATTTTAGGAAGACCATAAAATTTAGGTGGAAGGCTGTTGTGTCGAATTAATTCTTTTGATTTTTGTGGAGAAATGAAATTTTTTTGTTGCCATGTTTAAACAATTTGTTACTTTCATTTTGCAGAGTCTTAGTTAAATCTTTTTTTAATTTGTTTATATGTAGAAGAATCACTAAGCATTGCAGAAATTTTTTGTTTGTATGTATTTGTTTCTAGTATAACTGTTTTGTTTCCTTTGTCTGATTTAGTTATTGTAGTTGTGGATTAGATTTGATGAATTTTTTGGTTTTATATAAGTTTTTGATAGTTTCTGTATTATGTAATGTTTGTTTTTCATTTTTGTATTTATTGTGGTGAGTTTTTATAGTTTTGTGCTACTTTTTTGTCTAATGGAATTTTGATTTTCAGGACATAAATTTGAAATACCTTTTTCTATGTTAGCTATAATATTATTAATTGGTATTTGTGTGATATTATTAATTTTCTATAGAGTGTTTGGGGTCTAAATTTAATGTTTCTTCGACGAAAAAAGGTAAAAACAGTGGAAGTGGTATTAATTACACTATTTTCATGCAATGTTGCTTCTACTATTGGTTGTGGTGATTGGTTAGATATTAGTTAGTTGTTCAATTTTTTGATGTGTCTGTTTTTATTGATTTACTTAGGTTTATTGTTTTTAATTTCTTCATGTTGTAAAAAATTAAGTAAAAATTTCATTAGGAAGAATTTGTTGTAATGTGTTTGTTAGAGTATTTATTCGTTTCGTCAAAATATTGATAGTTTTAACAGTGTCGGTAATTATTAAATTGAGTGTTTTTTTAATGAAATTTTCATTTAGAATTTCAAATCTTCTAAAAAGACACTCACAGTTCAGAATAATGTTAGAAACTCTCAGCTTAAGGAATGTAGGACACAGATTTTCATGCTTGCAACGCAGTAAAAAAATTCTTCTTGACTTCAGATTGGTAATCTTCTTGTCGAGTGAACAAATATTTTTCAAAATAATAACTGCTTGTTGCCCGTGCTGTTGTTCCACATTCTTGAAAAAGTTTGGGATCATTGCCATATAATCTCTTGATAATTATTAGCAATAACAGGCTTGTTGAATCTTAAAAAACTTGATTTTATTGAAAAGTTGACGTTTCGCCACGACATTCGTGGCTTTATCAAAACTTTTGAGAAAAAATTGAAATTTCTTTGACATTTATTGATTTGAAAAATTTCTATAGAAACAGACTACTGTTTCACTAAAATTTTTTTCGGCTGTGGCCGTTCTTTGCTATTTATTACGTGCTATTCAGTCCAATATTAACATTTAAATTTGTTATTATTAGATGGTAAGGGAAACCACAGAAACCTTTACCCACGTAATGTTCGAAATAGGTCCAAATTATTTTGATTTTGAAGAGTCAAAGAATAATAATAATAGGGTACTATTTATCTTTTTTTTCAAAAATTTCTCATTGCGGCTGTGGCCGTCTTCAGTTATTAATTACGTGCTATTCAGTCGAATATCAACAGACAGGTCCGTTGATATTAGATGGGAAGGGAACCACAGAAACCTTCACCCACGTAATGTACAAAATAGGTTTAAAATATTTGATTGTTGTCTTTAAAAAGACATTACTTGTGATTTTGGAGATCACATGTTCTAAACTATATCTTCTTTCTAGAAAAATTGAAAATTCTAGATGTTTAGATTTTGTCTAAGAAGATGAGTTGTTGTGGTTAGAATTTGTTTGTTGAATTAAATCTGCGTATATTGAACTTAAATGTTTGATATCTGTTCTATCATTTACGACTTCATTTAAATTTTTTTGAATATGTAACATTTCTAAAATTTCTCTGCGTTTTTGATCTTTTTCTATTTCTAAAATTTTTGTGCTATTAAAGTTGAAAGTATGATTCTCATTGTTTTTATGTTTTATTAGTGCTGTGGTTTGTGTTCTGGTATATTTGTGTGCTTTTAATCTTTCTTCTAAATTTTGAAAAGTTTGTCCTATATATGATTTATTACAATTATTACAGGGTATACTATAAACAACATGAGATTTTTGCAGAAGAGGTGTTTTACTTTTTAATTTAGAATATATTTGTTTAATTTGATTTTGTGCGGTATGGGCTACTTTAATATCGTGTGGATTTAAAATTTGTGAAATTTTATTACTTAAATGAGGAATATATGGAAGAGGAATATATTTTTTGTTTATATTTTCTTTTTTTGATGTTTCTAATGTGTTGTACAGTTTATGAATTCTATTTTTAGTGATTTTCTGTATAAGTTTTATTGGATAATCGTTTTTTATGAGTAATTTATGGACATCTTGTAATGTTTCATGTCTGTGTGTAGGTGAAGTAAGTTTAAGTGCTTTGTCTATATATCCGATTATTAAACTCTTTTTTGTGACAAATGATGTGTACTGTTGTAGTTCAATGTTCTTTGTGAAAAAATTTCTTTCCTATGCCATTTTGTGATAATTTCATTGTTTTGGTGCATGAGAGTAATATCAAGAAAATTTAATGTATTGTTCGTTTCTTTTTCTAGAGTAAATTGTAATTTTCTATTAAAGTCGTTGAATTTTTTGAGAATATCATCAATAAAATCTTCTGATGTTATTATAAGGCAATCATCAACATACCTTTTGAAAGTTATATTTTGTTCTTTCAAATTATTTAATACATTTTTCTTCTAAATATTCTAAAAACTAATTGAGCTATAACACTGGAAATAGGACTTCCCATTGCTACACCATCAATTTGTTGGTAAAAGTTATTTTCATATTGAAAATAGTTTTGTACCAAGAGCAAATTGAATTGCTTCTATAAAATCGGTTTTAGGAATATTTGTATAATTTTTGATAATATCCCATTTGTCATTAATTATTATTGGAACCAAAGAATTTGGAATATTGGTATAAAGAGAAACAACATCTAATGAGAAAAATTTGTAATTGTTAGGTATTTTCAAAGATTTAAGATGGTCTACTAGATCGAGAGAATTTTTGATATAATAAGGATTTTGATTTACTATATTTTTCAATATTGAAGAAAGAAATTTAGAGAGATTATATAGAGGTGATTGAATATAAGAGACGATAGGTCTTAATGGTATGTTTTTCTTTATGTATTTTAGGAAGACCATAAAATTTAGGTGGAAGGCTGTTGTGTCGAATTAATTCTTTTGATTTTTGTGGAGAAATGAAATTTTTTTGTTGCCATGTTTTAAACAATTTGTTACTTTCATTTTGCAGAGTCTTAGTTAAATCTTTTTTAATTTGTTATATGTAGAAGAATCACTAAGCATTGCAGAAATTTTTTGTTTGTATGTATTTGTTTCTAGTATAACTGTTTTGTTTCCTTTGTCTGATTTAGTTATTGTTAGTTGTGGATTAGATTTGATGAATTTTTTGGTTTTATATAAGTTTTTGATAGTTTCTGTATTATTATGTAATGTTTGTTTTTCATTTTGTATTTATTGTGGTGAGTTTTTATAGTTTGTGCTACTTTTTGTCTAATGGAATTGTGATTTTTAGGACATAAAATTTAAATACCTTTTTCTATGTTAGCTATAATATTATTAATTGGTATTTGTGTGATATTATTAATTTCTATAGAGTGTTTGGGGTCTAAATTTAATGTTTCTTCGACGAAAAAAGGTAAAACAGTGGAAGTGGTATTAATTACACTATTTTCATGCGATGTTGCTTCTACTATTGGTTGTGGTGATTGGTTAGATATTAGTTTGTTCAATTTTTTGATGTGTCTGTTTTTATTGATTTTACTTAGGTTATTGTTTTTAATTTCTTCATGTTGTAAAAAATTAAGTAAAATTTCATTAGGAAGAATTTGTTGTAATGTGTTTGTTAGAGTATTTATTCGTTTCGTCAAAATATTGATAGTTTTAACAGTGTCGGTAATTATTAAATTGAGTGTTTTTTTAATGAAATTTTCATTTAGAATTTCAAATCTTCTAAAAAGACACTCACAGTTCAGAATAATGTTAGAAACTCTCAGCTTAAGGAATGTAGGACACAGATTTTCATGCTTGCAACGCAGTAAAAAAATTCTTCTTGACTTCAGATTGGTAATCTTCTTGTCGAGTGAACAAATATTTTTCAAAATAATAACTGCTTGTTGCCCGTGCTGTTGTTCCACATTCTTGAAAAAGTTTGGGATCATTGCCATATTTTCAGCTTGCAATATTTAATTATTTATTCGAATTGTTGTTGCCTGTGAACTATTTCTAATCTCTTGATAATTATTAGCAATAACAGGCTTGTTGAATCTTAAAAAACTTGATTTTATTGAAAAGTTGACGTTTCGCCACGACATTCGTGGCTTTATCAAAACTTTTGAGAAAAAATTGAAATTTCTTTGACATTTATTGATTTGAAAAATTTCTATAGAAACAGACTACTGTTTCACTAAAATTTAACGAACAATACATTAAATTTTCTTGATATTACTCTCATGCACCAAAACAATGAAATTATCACAAAATGGCATAGGAAAGAAATTTTTTCACAAAGAACATTGAACTACAACAGTACACATCATTTGTCACAAAAAAAGAGTTTAATAATCGGATATATAGACAAAGCACTTAAACTTACTTCACCTACACACAGACATGAAACATTACAAGATGTCCATAAATTACTCATAAAAAACGATTATCCAATAAAACTTATACAGAAAATCACTAAAAATAGAATTCATAAACTGTACAACACATTAGAAACATCAAAAAAAGAAAATATAAACAAAAAATATATTCCTCTTCCATATATTCCTCATTTAAGTAATAAAATTTCACAAATTTTAAATCCACACGATATTAAAGTAGCCCATACCGCACAAAATCAAATTAAACAAATATATTCTAAATTAAAAAGTAAAACACCTCTTCTGCAAAAATCTCATGTTGTTTATAGTATACCCTGTAATAATAAATTGTAATAAATCATATATAGGACAAACTTTTCAAAATTTAGAAGAAAGATTAAAAGCACACAAATATACCAGAACACAAACCACAGCACTAATAAAACATAAAAACAATGAGAATCATACTTTCAACTTTAATAGCACAAAAATTTTAGAAATAGAAAAAGATCAAAAACGCAGAGAAATTTTAGAAATGTTACATATTCAAAAAAATTTAAATGAAGTCGTAAATGATAGAACAGATATCAAACATTTAAGTTCAATATACGCAGATTTAATTCAACAAACAAATTCTAACCACAACAACTCATCTTCTTAGACAAAATCTAAACATCTAGAATTTTCAATTTTTCTAGAAAGAAGATATAGTTTAGAACATGTGATCTCCAAAATCACAAGTAATGTCTTTTTAAAGACAACAATCAAATATTTTAAACCTATTTTGTACATTACGTGGGTGAAGGTTTCTGTGGTTCCCTTCCCATCTAATATCAACGGACCTGTCTGTTGATATTCGACTGAATAGCACGTAATTAATAACTGAAGACGGCCACAGCCGCAATGAGAAATTTTTGAAAAAAAAGATAAATAGTACCCTATTATTATTATTCTTTGACTCTTCAAAATCGAAATAATTTGGACCTATTTCGAACATTACGTGGGTAAAGGTTTCTGTGGTTTCCCTTACCATCTAATAATAACAAATTTAAATGTTAATATTGGACTGAATAGCACGTAATAAATAGCAAAGAACGGCCACAGCCGAAAAAAATTTTAGTGAAACAGTAGTCTGTTTCTATAGAAATTTTTCAAATCAATAAATGTCAAAGAAATTTCAATTTTTTCTCAAAAGTTTTGATAAAGCCACGAATGTCGTGGCGAAACGTCAACTTTTCAATAAAATCAAGTTTTTTAAGATTCAACAAGCCTGTTATTGCTAATAATTATCAAGAGATTATATATAATTATATATATATAATTATATATATATATATATTATATATATATAAATATATATTATATATATATATATATATATATATATATATATATATATATATTATATATATATATATATATATATATTATATATATATATATATATATATATATATATATATATATATATATATATATATATATATATATATATAAAGATTTCTATGATTTGAACATAAAGAAAACTTCATAATTTGCGTTGTCATCAATATTCAATTTTAGGTTATTGTTTGTAAACCATTTTTTTTAGGAGATTAAAGCTCTGAAAAGTGTATACCTCAAACTCGAATATAATATATATATATATATATATATATATATATATATATATATATATATATATATATATATATATATATTTATATTTATATATTTATATATTCATATATTCATATATTCATTTATATATATTGTTACGAAAATGTCTAAAGCCGACTCTGTGTTCTCTGGAATATTCGATGAACGTTGAAGTAACCGCCCTCTTAATTCGAAGACTAGAACATTCTGGAAGCTTCTCGAAGGAATGACAAGACATATAAAAGCGACCATAGAAGAGACGAGGGACAGTCTACAGTTAGTTTACAGTGAACTACCGTGTTATTAAAGAAGAACGAAGCTTGTGTTTTTGAAGTAGTGACAGTTATTGAAAAGTGTAGAGTGTGGTTATTTTAAAATTATTGTTGTGTAAATAAATACTGATTTGTTTTGTTATTATTAATTGAATTTAGTTAGTTATTGGAAATCATCCTAACGAACCCGAATTCGTAACAACTGGTGTCAGAAGTGTGGGATGCCAATAACCAGAAAAATGGAAGCGATGATTGAAAAATTAATGCAAAAATTCGCCGAACAAGAGGAACAACGTCAACGGGAGAAATTGGAAGAACAGAAACGTCGAGAACAGGAGAAATTGGAAGAACAGAAATGTCGAGAACAGGAGAAATTGGAAGAGCAGAAACGTCGAGAACAGGAGAAATTGGAAGAGCAGAAACGTCGAGAACAGGAGAAATTGGAAGAGCAGAAATTTCGAGAACGGGAGAAATTAGAAAAACAAAAACGTCGAGAGCAAGAAAAATTAGATGAATTACAAAGATTACAGAAAATCCTGGAAGACCTCGATAAACGTAGGAAGGAGGATAATGAGAAATTGAGAGGTGAAATAACTGTAGAAATAGTACATGTGAAGGAAGACCTGGAGGAGCAATTGCATGATTTAGAAAAGCGAATATCTACAGTGGAAAGAAATGAATCAAAAGTAATGTCAAATCCAGTCCCCAGACAGAAAGTTTCGAAGCCACCTACTTTTGATGGAGATTCTTCCTGGCCAATATTCAAACGACAGTTTGAAGCAGCAGCCCAAGCTAATGGTTGGACAGATGAAATGAAAGCACTAGAACTGGTTTTGTCCCTCAGAGGTAAAGCTGCAGAACTGTTACAAAAATTGTCAGTAAAAGAGCAGGAAGATTACATAACTCTAATAAAATCCCTAGAGTTGAGATATGGTGATGATCATAAAGAAATGTTGTATCAGGCCCAATTAGAAGGTAGGCATCAATTGGCTAATGAATCACTACAAGAATTTCAGGCCGAAGTAGAAAAGTTGACTCGGTTAGCCTACCCAATGGCTCCAGATGATATCCTCGAGCAATTGAGTGTCAAATCTTTTGTTAATGGGTTAAAAGACACCGACCTGATTCAACATCTGAAAATTTTGAGACCTAGAACAGGAAATGATGCTTTAGTGAGGGCTCTGGAATTTGAAACAGCAAAACTAACATCTTGTAATAACCGAACAACACACAGAGCTCGAAAAGTGGAAGTAGAGGAAAATAAAACACTTGGAGTAGATATAATAGAACGGTTAGACAAACTTATTTCTTCCTTTGAAAAGAACCAAGTATTTTCTAAGGGTGAATGTTACTCATGTAGAAAATATGGACACATTAGTGAAGAATGTCGTTCCAGAATGAACAGAGGCAGAGATAATAATCGAAACAGAGGAATAATCGATTTAAGAAGAACTACCATCGATTTGAATAACCGAGCAACACACATAGCTCGAAAAGTGGAAGTAGAGGGAAACAAAACACCTGGAGTAGATATGGACAAACTTATTTCTTCCTTTGAAAAGAACCGAGTAATCTTTAAGGGTGAATGTTACTCATGTGGAAAATATGGACACACTAGTAGAGAATGTCGCTCCAGAATGAACAGAGGCAGCGATAATAACAGGAACAGAGGTAGAGATAATAACAGAAACAGAAGAATAATCAATTTAAGGAGAACTACCATCGATTTGAAACAGGGATGGACGACAGAAGAATTAATTGAGGCACAGGAACAAGATCCTGAAATAAAGCATCTCAGAGAATGGAAAAGACTCGACCGTAGACCCACCTGGAAAGATATTTCAACAATGAGCGCTAAAACGAAGACACTGTGGGCGCAATGGGATTCCTTAATTCTTGAAAATGGGTTACTCAAGAGGAAATGGGAAAGTCCGAATGGTAAAGAAATCAAAACCCTCTTAGTGGTACCAACCAGCAAAGTGCAAGAACTTCTACAGGAAATCCACGGTGGAAGTTCAGGGGCCCATTTTGGTGTGAATAAGACAATTGCAAGGATAAGGGAAAGATTTTATTGGGTGTACTGCCGTGATGACGTAGAAGCTTGGTGCAGAAAATGTCCAACATGTGCAGCCACTAAGGGACCCTCAAAGAGAACTCATGGAAAAATGGAGAAATACAACGTAGGGCTTCCATTTGAAAGAATTGCTATTGATGTTGCCGAGCCTTTTCCAACTTCTAACGATGGAAATAAATACATTCTGGTTGTCATGGATTACTTTAGCAAGTGGCCTGAAGCCTATGCTCTTCCGAACCAAGAGACTGAGACTGTCGCACGTGTACTGGTAGATCAGTTCATATCTCGATACGGAGTTCCACTGGAATTGCACTCAGACCAGGGACGAAACTTCGAAAGCGAAGTTTTTAAGAAAGTGATGGAGATATTGAACGTCCGAAAGACCAGAACCACTCCATTACATCCACAGTCTGATGGGATGGTGGAAAGATTCAATCGCACCATGGAACAATACCTGTCGAAGGTTGTGGCTGATCACCAAAAGGATTGGGACAGACATTTGCCAGTACTGCTGATGGCTTATCGAGGATCGGTTCATGATTCCACAGGTCATACTCCAGCAAAGATACTCTTTGGTAGAGAATTACGTTTACCATGTGATTTGCTGTTCGGTACTCCCGAAGATACACCATTGGAAGTAAAGACTTATGCAGATGAATTGAGACTGCACCTAAGCAAGATCCATGAGCACGTCCGGGATAAGATAGATGCTAGTACTGACAGAATGAAGACCAGATACGATTTGAGGGCGAACTCAGCCGGATTTAAAGAAGGGGATTTAGTGTGGTTGTACAATCCCCAGCGAAAGAAAGGGTTATCACCTAAATTGAGCCAGAATTGCGAAGGAGCCTATAAAGTCACAAAGAGGATAAATGATGTTGTCTACCGAATCCAACGCACTCCTAGGACGAAGCCTAAAGTTGTACATTTAGATAGGCTAGCAAAGTATCACGGTGGAAGTGTATCAGAAGATTTTGATCGGGACGATCAAACTTAAGAGGGGGGCAGTGTTACGAAAATGTCTAAAGCCGACTCTGTGTTCTCTGGAATATTCGATGAACGTTGAAGTAACCGCCCTCTTAATTCGAAGACTAGAACATTCTGGAAGCTTCTCGAAGGAATGACAAGACATATAAAAGCGACCATAGAAGAGACGAGGGACAGTCTACAGTTAGTTTACAGTGAACTACCGTGTTATTAAAGAAGAACGAAGCTTGTGTTTTTGAAGTAGTGACAGTTATTGAAAAGTGTAAAGTGTGGTTATTTCAAAATTATTGTTGTGTAAATAAATACTGATTTGTTTTGTTATTATTAATTGAATTTAGTTAGTTATTGGAAATCATCCTAACGAACCCGAATTCGTAACAATATGTTCAGAAAGATTTCCGCGGTCGGAAGTATTTGAAAAACTTGGTTCACGGAATGAACCGCGTGAAAGATTTGAAAAATCTCGACGTTTCGGCTCCTTTTGCGAAGCCATCTTCAGGAGAATTAGAAGGGGAATAATTCAGAATCGTGGTCTCAACCTGCCTACTCCACTAACCGTACTGTTTCCTGTCAACTCTGAAGTCTCAACCTGCCTACTCTTCAGAGTCAACAGAGTCAGTTGACTCTGAAGAGTAGGCAGGTTCCCCTTCTAATCCTCCTGAAGATGGCTTCGCAAAAGGAGCCGAAACGTCGAGATTTTTCAAATCTTTCACGCCGTTCATTCCGTGAACCAAGTTTTTCATATATATATATATATATATATATATATATATATATATATATATATATATATATATATATATATATATATATATATATATATATATATATATATATATATATATATATATACATCTCGCTATCTTCTTGGCGTCCTTTCACAATACCTTTCCTGAGCGTCCACGATATATTTCTCACAAAATCCCTACAATCACAGATGTATATTTTTGAACTCTAAAAAGAAGATGTTGAGAAAGTTACATAGGCATTTTTTTGTGAAAAAAAATTTCCACAATTCACAATTGACTAAATTCAAAGCGTCCTTTAATAAACCCCCACTGAGCGACCAGCATATACGATAAAACTTTTAAACTACAGCTACCCAGCGTCCGTCGGAATATGAATGCTTTCATTTCGCACATTTCTGAGCGCCCAGCGGTGTTGACGGTTTGAACAATTATCAGTAGATTGTTTCAGACCGCGTTGTCATAATTCTGCTAATTTTGTTTGCTTTTTTTATCAGCTTTTATTCAACGTTCCCTATGTGTATGTTTAGGTCAAGTCTTCTATCAAATTTGAACTATTTCCTGTAATCATATCAATTTCAAATTTGACAGGAATTCACTCTCCAGATGACTAGGCATTATGAAATTAAAATTACTGTTAAAAACAACATAGCGAACGGTTTATGTGTTTTATGGCCGATTTAATTCGAACATGTCATAAAGGGGTATTTAGGTTCAAAGATCACGAATTGTCTATAAAAATTAAATATGACGGACCTTCTTTGTGATCCATGGTCCGATTCTATTTGAAGTTGTTATGAAATTTTTGGTGTAGGAGATTATGCATCTTATGAAAACTCATGAATTCAAAACGGAAGCTTCCATATAGCGAGATTTGCTTATTTTGTTTTTTTGACCGGAAATTGCTATACGAGGGTTTTTAATTTCTCGTCAAAATTCGGAATTCTGTAATTATAGTTCGATTTCTTTTGAAAGAGATTTGCATTGAATTTAACTGAAATGTGAAACTATATGATATAAACAAAGAAAATAATTTTCTACTAAATGAAAAAACGACTAGAACAAGAAATTGATTAGTATGTATGGGTAGGTAACTATTGAAGAAAAATCTAAATTGAATATTGAATATATTCAGTAAGGTGGAATGATTCAAATCTATTTGTTCATTCAATGAGTTAGAATTTTTACAGCTGCTAATTTCTATTGTTTTCCACCAGTTCATTTCTATCCTATATTGGAAGAATAATTCTCATCTAATAAATGCTGTTTTTTCTGACAAAGAAAACGAATATTCTTTGATAATTTTTCTGAAATTTCTATATACTCTACTGAAATAAAATATGACCTCCACATGAAAATTTATAGATACCTGATTTCGACAATTGACCGGTTTTTGATTTTTTGTTCTTTCTGTTGTGGGCCAAAGAGTTGTTCAACCAGAATGCGATATTGATATTCTAACGTAAAAAAATGTATGTTAATTTTTCACTTAGATTCTTCCTCCTCACGTTTCAACATATTTTGAAGAGTCAAAGTTATCAGAACTATATAAAAAAAATATCTCCTAAGATTTCACACATTTTAATTAAGTACCTGATATTTTTTTTTCACAAGACAGCACAAAATTCCAAATCAAAAGGTGAATATCTTCTTATGAAAAGATAAAAGCACAATCAATACACTAAAATCACTTTCATTCATAATAGGTAGAAAAAAATATATTCAAGACGTAACAAACTTTAAATAGACACTGATATCGCAGAATGATTTTTTTGAGAAATTCGAGTATTGAGTTTTGGAATCAAAATAGAAAATTACTTCTTTCTCATATATTGTAGCCAAATTATATTTTCCATGAAGGATTTCTTGCAATGAATTGTAGCTCTAAAACATTTCATAGAAAATATGTTAATTTTCCGGGACTTTCCAACGAAATATCAAATAATTATGAATCTACAGAAATCAAAATTTTTCTCTTCGAAAATCAAACATAACCGGTTTCCTAAGCTTATTTAAAGAGCAAACCGACACGCATTTGATTTAAATGAGTATTCATGTTAGAACTCTCTACATTATCAAAGAGAATTATTAACACCTAGTTATGTTTCGCTTGACATTTTTGTCAAAGAAAAATCGAGAGTGAAAGAATATTATCAAAATAAAAAAACCTGCACAGCTAATTCCATAATGATATATATTAAATTATTCATTCATCACATAGGTCAGTCAGTTTAGATAATCAATTGACAATAATTCCAAAAGTTTTCAAACTTTAATGTAGGGTCGGGAAAGAGATGAAAACAAACTATGAAATTTTGTAACCTTTTCCGAAGTTCGGAATTTTGCTTTATGCTTGTGAAAAAAATTCCAAAAGTTCTGCAAACTTGGAGTAGTATTAAATATATTATTTTTTATAACATATCAAATATGAAAACAATTTAAGGGTACGAAAAAATTTTTTAAATCAATATTAACGTTTTTCTTTGATAAACTGACCTAAAAAATTCTAAAAGTCCTGCAAACTTGACAGATCCTTCGGAAAAATATACCGAACAGTTACATAAATTTGCAACCTTTTACGTTAACCGGACCATATTAATTCATATTTTTTTTAATTCGTCGTCATTTTTTCGGGCAAGATGGTCTCGAAGTAATTACAAAAGTTTTGAAACTTGGTTGCAAATTAACAAAATATCTATTCTGATGCATTTGCTAATTTGTAACCTTGTATGTGGTCCGGAATTTGCAAAAATATTGTTTTTGGATTTTTATTTTTTTTGCAAATTGCATAATGTTCCAGACCACGTACAAGGTAACAAATTTGCAAATGCATCAGAATAGATATTTTCTGAATTTGCAACCAAGTTTCAAAACTTTTGTAATTACCATCTTGCCCAAAAAAATGACCACGAATTTAAAAAATTATAAATAAACATGTTCTGGTTAACGTAAGAGGTTGCAAATTTATACAACTGTTCGGTATATTTTTGCAAAGTATATATCAAGTTTGCAGAACTTTTGGAATTTTTTAGGTCGGTTTATCAAAGAAAAACGTTAATTTTGAATAAAAAAATGTTCCGTACCCTTAAATTGGTTGCAAATTTGAAACGCGATATGGAATAATATATTTGATACTACTCCAAGTTTGTAGAACTTTTGGATTTTTTTCCACAAGCATACAACAAAATTCAATATTACTACAATTTTAACAATGTTCCGGACTTCGGAAAATGTTGCAAAATGAGATTTGTTCCTTTCTCTATGTAGCATTCACTTGACCAAAGTTCAGAAACTTTTGGAATTATTGTTGAATTATTTTCGATTTTCAATGTCTAAACTGACTGGCCTACACTAATATAAGTATATATGATATTTGACCGCTATTGCGTAACTGAATTAGGAATATTGGTAGTAACAAAAAAAATTTATGAATCATATTGAATTAATTTCATTCCTCAAATACCAATCATGGATTCGCGCCTTGAAGTAACTAAGAAATAACAAAATAAACTATCCTTGCATTTGTGTTTCAGATCAACATGAATCTATGTCCCAAACAAATTCTTACGCTTAGCTCAGATCGCTCATCGAATGAAAATAATATGGGAGAATCTTATCAGACAACGGCGTTGCCAATTTTCCTTGACGGCGAGGACGCCCACCAATCGACAAGATGAAAGTACTGTATACACCTGCTGAATATACAAAAGCTGAAGCTAGCGCCTCAATCGGCAGATGCGTTGAACTATCGTTATACTTCTAACATTCAAATTGGCAGGTTACACTATCATCTGAGCATCCAGACAAAATTTTGCCGATGGGTTCAATGGACCATTATAAATGAAAATCTATGAGGAAACTTCCAAGCGTCCATATACGGACGCTCTGTAAAAGCCGGAAGCTTGGGAAATAGCAATTCGACAATGTACGGGCGCTCGGAAAGTAGTAGGATATATATATATATATATATATATATATATATATATATATATATATATATATATATATATATATATATATATATATATATATATATATTATATATATATATATATATATATATATATATATATATATAAATCTATATATTCAAGGTATACCTAGTATCTCAAAACTGATGAATAGCATTTATTCGACACTTTATGGAAATACTGCTTCTTCTTATCAATGACTAGGGTGTGAAACAGTTTTTTTCATTAATATTTTCTTTTGTTTTTCAAGTATTTTATTTCAAGAATCATATTGACAATTTTTGGAATTTTAAATTCAATTTTTTGAGGTTCAGTATTGTAAAAATCATATTTTCTCAATTAATATCAAATATATTTAAATTAAGATATATTTGCCGAAGTTTAGATTACTGAGCAATAACTTATCTTTTCCTTCCAGAAATATTTTTTAAAGAAAATTTGGACGCAGAACTTTATGTACCTCTGAAGAAAATAATTTAGCTAGGATGTAATTTAGACAGGGTTTAGCAAAGAAACGATCTACAGATACCGCCAAATTTGAGGCCATCTTAAAAGAGCGTTGAACTTTTAAAAGAGGAAAAAATCAAGAAACGATTCTTTGATGTTTCATTTTTGTTTTAAATAACCTTTATCATGATTTGGCATATTATTTTCACTTTCAGTACTCAATTGAATTTACGATAAACCTTTTCAAAGTTAGAGCACTGATATATCAGTAGAAATATTAACAAATTTCTAGAATTTTATGGATTTCAGTAGACTGCAATGGCAACAATATAACAGAATTAAAAAATTAAGTGTATGTCTACAAGATCAGTGCACTATACAAGTATACAGTAGTGCGTTCCAAGATTTTTTAACAAAGTTAAAACTTGTGGGATCTGCATGTCCAACATGACATGAGGGACACGAAACCTTTTCCATAGCTCGCTTTAAATGAAAACTTCCTGGCAATCATTTATTCTGCTTGAAACGTTCGAATAATTTATGAATAAGTACAAAATATGCCTTGGAAATAGAGCCTGGATATTCCTTCCCCAGTTATTATTTTTGGAAAAATTATTAATTATAATTTAAAACTAATATTCATTCATGTGAGGGCAAGTATCTCATTATTATCATCGTACCACATTTCTTTGAGTGTAATACAAGTGAATTATAGGAATCCAGGGCCGTATGCTCCCGTGTTTCATTTTCCGTTCGTCGTGCGCATGACGTCACTCACGACCTTATTTGTATTGCTGAGATAGCAGTTTTGTATGTTTTTCTCTATTTACGCGTTTATTTAATTAGTTACAAAAAAAACTGTGGAGACAAAGTATGTTCTAAATGATCTTTCCTATCCCCTAAAGACATAAATGTTTTGAAATTTGTGATACTTATCACTCAAAACTCTTATTTTTTACTGTGAAATTTCTCTTCGAAGTATTAAAACGCGATTTTCATTAAAACGGTGCAAGATAGAATAAACTGGGAAAGGAACTAATTTGTAGAGCACAGAATTTACTACATTAGTCTAGGAGGGGAATGCGAGATTGAATAAAAACGCGAAAACATTTTATAAAAAGTGGACTTTTATTTATGGTTTTTACACAGGCATATTCTTCCATTTAAATGGTTTCGAAATAGTAAATACCGAATTTCAAGATAACATTTCATTTCCTACATATCACGTATTCTACATTTCATTAATATTTAATAATTAACAACTAACTTATTCTTTTTCTTATTTTTTTGAGAATTGAACCACAATAAGTTTTTGTATTTTTTATTTCAACGTTTCGGTAGCGTTCTAGTTACCGTTGTGAAGATGAATTAAATTTTTAGAAAATTTTTTTTTGTCAGACCAAACTGCCCGCAAAAGGAAGTGGAAGAAAACTTTAACTTAATTAAAATATAGGAGACTTTATCCTAATAAAACACAGATTTGACAGTTGTCACTTGGCAAATTGATTTAAATTTAAGCGAATCATCACGTGTTTTCCATTGTCATTATTTTGTTGGTAATTTTCTTTAATAGGGTTTTGTTTTGTTATATTTTATTCTAAATAACACTAACTAGTACAGGTACCGTAAATTTGAGTCTGTTTATTTTAAATGTATGAACCATTTTTATCTTGTCGTGGATATGTGTAATCTAGGTTGTTAATATCTTCTGTACGTTCCCATTACTTATAAATAACTAAAACATATTTTCAATTCAATAACGATTTTTATGGACTGAATTTTGGTCTTGCCATGGGCTCTTGCCTCTCACCAGCTTTATCAAATATTCACATGGAACATTTTTAAGCCAAAATAGTAAATAATCAAAAATTAAAACCAATTGTCTGGTTTGACAACAAGGTTCAAGATATTATTGATTGTCTTGTTGTCAAACTTTTGCGTTGTGTCTGATAGGGACCAAAAATTGTTTAAAAATTTAATTCATCTTCACAACGGTAACTAGAACGCTACCGAAACGTTGAAATAAAAAATACAAAAACATATTGTGGTTTAATTCCCATAAAAATAAGAAAAATAATGAGTAAGTTGTTAGTTATTAAATATTAATAAAATGTAGAATACGTGATATGTAGGAAATTAAATGTTATCTTGAAATCCGGTATTTACTATTTCGAAACTATTTGAATGGAAAAATATGCCCGTGTAAAAACCATAAATAAAAGTCCACTTTTTATAAAATGTTTTCGCGTTTTTATTTAATCTCGCATTCCCTTCCTAGACTAATGTTGTAGTAAATTTTTTGCTCTACAAATTAGTTCCTTTCCCAGTTTACTCTATCTTGCACCGTTTTAATGAAAATCGCGTTATAATACTTCGAAGAGAAATTTCACAGTAAAAAATAAGAGTTTTGAGTGATAATTATCACAAATTTCAAAACTTTTATATATTTAGGGGATAGGACAGATCATTTGGAACATACTTTGTCTCCACAGTTTTTTTTGTAACTAATCAAATAAACGCGTAAATAGAGAAAAACATACAAAACTGCTATCTCAGCAATACAAATAAGGTCGTGAGTGACGTCACGCGTCATATTAACGACCGCCCACTCATGCGCAACATCCTTTCTTAGGTGTGTATATATCGTGATAGGAATCGTCAAGCCACTCCGACTCAAAATCTAGACTGTGACTTGACGATTATAATTCACTGTTGGATTGTGAATGTAAAATTCTCGCCAGGGAATACATATAACCAGCGAACCCTCGAAAAGTTGTTTGATAAATTTTCAAATTATTGAAGAATTTTAGTTGTTCACTGAAGATATATTGAATATACCATATTAAATATGACCATGGTCAACTTGTATATTTTTCATGATTTGATTTTGAATATTATTAGTATTTATGGAGCGTACTCTCGTTAGTATGTCCAGGGTTTTCGAAAAGGCTAAATTAGCTTGCTTTGGAACCACATTAGCCACAGTTGCAGAGTTGACATTTCATGTCAGGAAGTTATGTCTTCTGCAGACGGTATTCTGCATTTTCTATCTAAGGGGTTAATTGTTAGTTTCCAATATCTTTGGTGGAGGGCGCTCTGTGTTGATATCCAGATAATAGCTCGGTCACGATTTGTATTGGGGAACAATTAGAAATTTCTTAATTCACTCCGAGGCAAATGAGTTGCACTGATGACATATATGATGATCGAAACAGCTGTATGCAGATTCTGAGGCAGAGTGACTTGACGACTTTTATATTTCACTGTGGGATTGTGAATGTAGAATTCTCGTCATAACCAGCTCCCTTGGAAAGTTATTTGATAGTTTTATTAAATTATTGAAGAATTTTTCTTGTTCACTCTATGTAGTATATTAAATTGACCATAGTCAACTTGTATATTTTTAATGATTTGATTACGATTTTCAAGATACTGTTATCGGTTTTCCAAATGAATTGCCGAAAATTGCCAAATATATCTTTCCAAGCATCATGAAAATCTTCAATTAAACAACCCTTGTATTATTCACGATATTGAATAAATAATACATAAATAATAGTGAAACATTCGGTGGAAATAAAATCAGGCATTTTAAAATGAACATCTATGATTCCTGAATCTATAACGTTACAAGTTGAAATAGATATAGTTTTACTTTTTTTTACAAATCTGATATTATGTTAAATGAATATCAATCTATGAACATATTCAGGTTTGGACGTTTTAACCACTGTATATTGTTATTCTCGTTTTTTTTTACAAGATGGAGAAGATAGTAAATTCAAAAACCCTTCAAAATTCACTTTAATCAATTATGCACACAAAGTTGGACTACCCTTCGTCGACTTGACCTTCAAAAAATTAATAACTATGATCTTGAATATGGGAGGAATATTGCGTCATTGAGATGAAGAATGAGCAGATCGTAGTTAATTACAAATTTCAATCATGAATTATCCAAATTATGAATATAAAAACAGGAAAAAGCAAACTCTATGATGATTCCGAATGGCAGAAATATAAAAATTTGTTGAAAAACCTATATATATATATATATATATATATATATATATATATATATATATATATATATATATATATACAGGGTAGCGAGAAAGTACGGCAACAAGCCATTTTCTTTGAAACGATTAGAGATACAAATATCGAATTCTAGGATTACTAACGGGATTGTATTCTGCCTATTTTAGAGGGCCTGTCGAAGTTAGGTGACGTCACCATTCAGCGTATCGCCCCCATATTGAATGTTTTTAAGTAGCAACGTATGTCAAGTGATATATCACAGAAGAGCTAATTTTTTCCCGCTTTTCAAAAATCTGAATAAGTACCATATTACTTGAGAAACAGAAGAAACAATTGTCAAATACTTGAAGTATTTAATTTTTGAACACATATTATAGGTATTGCAACAAAATTAACTAGAATAATCAACAGTTTCGTTATGATAAAAGCTCAAAGTGTTGGCCACCTGTTTCTTAGCAATAAAAAATCTGTCTTGGAAGCTCCGAAAAGAATTGTTGATAATTTGTGGAGAAACTCCTTGCATTTCAAGACGTATGCGAGCTTTTATATCCTTTATGTTTGAAGGTCTGTTACCATATACACGGAGGTATCTCCATAAGAAAAAATCAAGTGGACTCAAGTCGGGAAATCTTGCTGGCCACTCAATTACACCTCTTCGACCAATCCATCTGTCAGGGAAATTAATATCCAAACATTGCCTAATGTTTCTATGAAAGTGTGCAGGTGCGCCATCCTGTTGGAAATATACGTACATATTTGGAAATTGATCATCTATTTCAGGTTTAATTTGATGCAGTAGAAGATAAAGATATTTTCCACCAGTCAGAGTGCTGTCGATGAAAAATGGACCAATGATATGGTTTTTCACCAAACCAGCCGACCTTTTAACTTTTTGTGGTTATTGTGTAAGGGTCTGATCCATCCATTGCGAATTAGAATCTGACCAGTTCCTGGGAATCATTTAGCTTCATCACAATATCATGATTTTGTTGAATATCTAGTAGGACGTCTAAAGCCTCATCTTCGTTAATTGCAGTTTTTGGTCTTCCAGACCTTGGGCGATCCTGTACGCTACCGGTTTCATTAAATTCTTTCAATATTCTGGAAACTGTTGATCTACTTATAGGGACATGTCAGGATTTAAATCAATGAACAAATGACTTATTGATGTCAGCATATGGATTCTTTCTTTTTCCGATAAGTACATAAGTACACCCTTCTTAATTTACTATTCAAAAATGCAACTTGAACACTGTATGCATCTAAATAGAAAGATTAAACCAATTTACTATTTAAAAGTACGATTTAAACACTGTCGTTATCAAATAAAAAGAATGAATGAACTCTGCCATTTTGAAGCAATTTTTGTCACATTTTTTCGTTGTTTACCACTGTTTTGTTTTACATTACCCGTTTACCAGTGGTGTACTAGCATTCGTAGAAAATACAAAGAAATTAACAGAAATGCAATATTGTAGGATATTTTCTCAGCAATAGGGTATTTATTCTGTGTTTTTGAGTAGAGAAAGAAATAAGCTTTTCTACGATATATCACTCGACCCGGTACACTGAATTGGCGAAGAATACAGTCCTGTTGATAACCCCGAAATTTGATTCTTATATCTTTAATCATTTCAAAGAAAATAGCTTGTTTCCAGACTTTCTCGCTACCCTGTATATATACCTATATATATATATATATATATATATATATATATATATATATATATATATATATATATATATATATATATATATATATATATATATATATATATATATATATATATATATATATATATATATATATATATATATATATATATATATATATATATATATATATATATATATATATATATATATATATATATATATATATATATATATACATATATATATATATATATATATATATATATATATATATACATATATATATATATATATATATATATATATATATGGACTGGTTACTACCTTTGAACCTTCTGAAGTGTGTAGTTCTTCATCTTGGGAAAAACAACCCCCGTCATACATATTATATAAACAATGTTGCCTTGTCACATACGGACAGATATAATGACCTTGGTGTGATAATTACTTCGGATTTATCATGGAGTGAACATTTGACTACTCAAGTAAAAAAAGCCAACTCAAGAATTTATCTTCTCTCTCGTACTTTTACTAACCCAGATCCTGATACGGTGGCTAAACTATATAAGTCTTATGTACGCCCAATATTGGAGTTTGGAAATAATGTATGGCATCCTATACTACTGCGAGACCAACATATGTTGGAGAATACCCAGAGACGAGCCACTAGACTTCCATATGGGCGAGCAAGACCAACGTATGAAGAACGACTACAAACAATGAAGCTTCCTACTCTCTTGCATCGGCATGAGAGAGGTGACCTTATTACAACTTTCACGGCACTACACGATAATAACTCTCCTATTAGACATCTATTTCACCTCAATGAGGATCGTCGTCTACGCGGACACCCGTATAAGTTGATGCGGGAAACTTTTAGGAGCTCGTCGAAGATGTTCTTTCTTCCTAACCGAGTATTTCATCGATGGAACTCGTTACCAGCTGACGTTGTTACGGCGCCTACTATAAATACTTTCAAAGGTCGGTTAGATGCATATTTTGCTGCACGTGATCACTAATGTTATATTGTATTTTTTTTTTCTTTTTAGAGTTTTATGGGGTTTTGTTACCCTCTACTCTTAACCTTTGTAATAATAATAATAATAATAAATAATAATATATATATATATATATATATATATATATATATATATATATATATATATATATATATATATATATATATATATATATATATATATATATATATATATATATATATATATATATATATATATATATATATATATATATATACATATACAGGGTTATTCACGTTATTCGACACGAAGAGTTATTGCTGAAAAATTTGATTTTATGAGAGTTTTTTCTTTAGGATGGATAGGGACCTAGTACGACTACATTTTAAAAATATTTTCATGTTGTACAGTGTGTTCCAAAAACACGAAAACTATCAAAGTTGTTGTTTTTTAAAAGGAATACCCTGTATATTATTTAATTTTTGATGAAAAATGAAAATTCTCATTTTATGTGAAAACGTGAAAAGTTATCGATAGGAATGTATTCAGGTATTCGATAGACAATTAAACTTTACATCTGCTGGTAACAAAAATTACGGGGCGTTTTATTTAAGTTGAACAAGTAAGTAAAGTTTAAAGATTGCGATGATTTTACCTTTATTTTTACATACCAGCTATAAGTAAGTCAATTTTTCACAAGTGCGGTATAATACACACCTCCAACAACAACAGACAATATGAACAGCGTATCAGAGAAGCTTTTTTAAATGTAAGCCCGCCTATGTTCTAAAATGTTGCTAACGGTTTTATAAAAAGGATACTGTTGTTTTAAGAGACTGATACTTTACCTGTATTTAAGAGTAAATCGCCATATGATAAATAATAATAAATAGAATCTGATGGTCGCCATTTTGAACATTTGATATAAAATATTGCTTGTTTCATATCCATAATTTTTTTTCCTTCATAATTTGAACTAGTACATAACATTCAAGATATTGAAGAATAAAAGCAATATATTATGATCTTGATGTTTATTTCAATCAATTCTGATTTTTCAAAACGCACTAGGCGGCTTGATATATGATAAATTTCAGAAAATCAGCTTGAAAGATGAAAATGTGCATTTTATTTGAAAACGTGAAGAAATATCGATTGGAATGTTTTCAAGTATTCGATAGACAATTAAAATTCACATCTGTTGAAGATATAAAATACGGGGTGTCCCATTTAAGTTTAACAAGTAAGTGCCGTTTAAAGATTGCAATTATTTTACCGTTATTTTCACACAACAAGTCTAAGTTAGTCAATATCTCACAAGTGCGACATGAAGTTTGTTCCAGTAAGTAGGCCTTATCATTAATTTGGTTGAAAACAAGAAAACATCAGTTGAGAGTTCAAGCGTTAAAATTGATACTACATTTTCACAAAATACGAGATATTTCAAAAACCATAAGGTTTAGGTGAATTAAACCTCGAAGAAACTGGCATCTGTTTCCATCGTAAAATTCAAAAATGAAATGATATACAGGGTATTCCATTTCAAAAACAACAACTTTGATAGTTTTCGTGTTTTTGGAACACCCTGTACAACATGAAAATATTTTTAAAATGTAGTCGTACTAGGTCCCTATCCATCCTAAAGAAAAACCTTTCATAAAATTCATGAAATCAAATACTTTAGCCATAACTTTTCGTGTCGAGTAACGCGAATAACCCTGTATCTTCATATATATATATATATATATATATATATATATATATATATATATATATATATATATATATATATATATATATATATATATATATATATATATATATATATATATATATATATATATATATATACCCCAAAGCAGTATTTGAAGCCCTCACCCATCAAGGTATCGACAGTCAGTATATAGAAACTCTGGCCAACATATACAAAGAGGCTAGAGCTAGAGTAAGTATATACGACGGAACCCCAGAATTCCCTACAAGCAAAGGAGTCCGACAGGGAGATCCAATATCTCCGAAGCTCTTCACGGCCACCTTGGAAAACATCTTCCAAAAATTGGACTGGAACGGAAGAGGTATGAAGATAGATGGAGAATATCTAAACCATCTAAGATTCGCTGACGACATTGTCCTAATTGCGAACAGCCCTGAAGAACTACAACAACAAATCAACGACCTTAACATAGTGAGCAATGAAGTAGGCCTAAAGATGAACTTGAACAAAACGAAAGTCATGTACAATGAAATGGTAGAAAATCACGATATCACGGTCAGCGATACCACACTTGAAGTAGTGGACGAATATATATACCTGGGACAATTAATACATAAGTCTGGTTCACTACTTCCGGAAATCAACAGAAGAATAAAATTGGCATGGAAAGTATTCGGACAAAATTCCATCATCTTTAAGTCAAGAATGCCACTCCGCCTAAAGAAGCGAGCCTTCGATCAGCTGATAATACCAGTCATGACGTATGGCTGTGAAACCTGGGCACTAAAGCAAGAGTTCATAAGGAAACTCCAGGTTGCACAAAGGTCTATGGAGCGGTGTATGCTCGGAATAACAAAGAGGGACCGTAAGACAATAGAGTGGATTAGAGGAAAGACCCAGGTAATAGACGTCATCCACAGAATAGAATCCCTCAAATGGCAATGGGCAGGGCACCTAGCGAGAAGGACCGACAATAGATGGACCATAAGGACAACACAGTGGTACCCAAGAGGCGTCAAAAGGCCGAAGAGGCGCCCCAATATAAGATGGGAATATGATATCAGGAACAAACTGGTATCAAGCTGCTCAACAACGTAATACATGGGCAGGAATGAAGGAAGGATATGCGAGGAGGCTGCACCGTACTTAACGGTAGACCATAGCTGCATATGATGATGATGATGATATATATATATATATATATATATATATATATAAATATATATATATATATATATATATATATATATATATATATATATATATATATATATATATATATATATATATATATATATATATATATATATATATATATATATATATATATATATATATATATATATATATATATATATATATATATATATATATATATATATATATATATATATATATTGTTGCGGTAACTCTTAAGTTGAGAGAAAAATGGACTGTATATTGAAATAAATTTAAAACTTTTGAAAAGAAAAATAAGAGCCCTAGAAAACTCACCGTCGTTCTTCTTCAAGACACCTGAGAGCTCTCGTTGGTGCTTGGGAAGTCTTCCAGTGACGAGCTCGTAGTATTTTCGTTGTTTTGAGCAACAACACACAATTCGGGTCCAAAATAAGGCACACGAAGAATAGCGGCACTAAACTTAATATCAATAATCAGATTTTAGTGTTCTAGCGGATTAGCGTTTCATACAATATATCTCCTAGAGAGAGTTGTCAATTTTTTGTTGTGCTTTGTAACGGTCGATCTTGAGAGCTGTCTAGGGCTTGGGCATTGGCTTACAACAACATTTCCTGCCTCCCAAAAATGCCAAAGCATTTTTCAAACTAATTTTATAACTACATAAATAAAATAAAAATTACACTAATGAAGCTGTGAAAACTATGGTGCAGAAGAATTTAAAAAAAAATTAATAATGAAAGCAACAAACAAAAAAATATATATATATATATAAGGAAAATATATATACTACTATATAAATTGAGCAACTAATATTATTCATCGCTGTCAGGCAGCGGACAGAGCTTAACTAGAGGTCGCGTTAAAACTCCGTCACTCGTTTTAACTTGAGCAACTCGGGAAATACCGTCACCCCCAGGAAAGAGAGTTATGATACGTCCGCGACGCCACTGATTGGGCGGAACATTCTCCGCCTTAATCAAAACCAATTTATCAAGAGCAGCAGGAGCAGAAACATCGAACCATTTACCACGTTGTTGCAACGTATGAAGGTATTCGTTCCTCCATCGAGACCAAAAATGCTGATGGAGGTTTTGCAGAAGCTGCCAACGTGATAATCGATTCAAGGGTCGGTCGGTTATATCGGGCACAGGTAGCGCAGTTAGAGGTTCCAGAGTTAGAAAATGACCTGGAGTGAGACAATCCAGATCATCAGGATCTGAACTTGTTGCGCATAAAGGACGGGAATTCAGAATAGATTCAATTAACGTGACTAAAGTATAGAATTCCTCATACGTTAAAATTTGTTCTCCGATTACTCTAAATAAATGCGATTTTACGGATTTCACCGCAGCTTCAAATAAACCACCGAAATGACTTCCAGAAGGTGGATTGAAATGGAATTCGATAACTTCCTTCTCAGCAGCAATCTTCATCAAATTTATCAATTCACGATTAGCTCCTACAAAATTCGTACCATTATCGCAGTATAAATCTGTACAGCGACCTCTTCGGGCAATAAACCTCTGAAGAGCGGCTAAAAAAGATTCAGAAGAGAGATCATTATCTAATTCCAAATGAACGGCCTTAGGTGAGTGACAGACAAAAACGCAAATATAGGCTTTCGACTTCTTTTGCCCTCGGTATTTTCTCATTGGTGCAATCGTAAATGGGCCAGCGTAATCACATCCGCAATGTGAAAATGGTTTTACCGTCGAAAACCTGGACTTAGCTAAATTTCCCATAGGGGGTTGATAGACAATTGGCCTCATTTTGAAACACGTAATACACTTCGACAATACCGAGTTTATCGCGCGTCTTGGCGATAAGATCCAAAACTGTTGAGCTAGTAAAAAATGCAGCTGACGTGGACCAACATGAAAATATTTGATATGATAATATCTAATCAGGTGGCTTGTCAATAGACTATTTCGTGGTAACAGAATAGGGTGTTTGGTACAATAACTTAAATCAGCATATTTCAGACGGCCACCCACTCGAAGAACATTATCAGTATCCTTGAAAACATTCAGTTTTCTTAAAGGTTTTGACAATTTCTCCGCTGACATTTCATCTTGGAAAGCTACAAGTTGTGTATACTTGGATAATATTATCAAAGCAGAGTGAAGCTCTTGAGTGCTCAGAAATCCATTCCGCTTGTCTTTCTGATGACTTATATTATGCCCAAATCGCAAAACGAAAGCACAAATACGCAACAACGTTGAAAAATTAAAATAGGTTTTTAAAAGATATTCACAAAAATGGTCAACTTGCGGAGTCGAAAATAAAGAAACCTTTCGTTCTTCATGAGTGACATCATCGGAGGCCACGTCAGAAGATTCATCAGGCAAAAAATGAAACTGATTTTCAGGATCATATAAAAATTTTGGACCAACGTTCATTATTGATAATTTCTGAAGGAAAGAGACCTCGGCTACCGATATCCGCTGGGTTGTAGTCCGACTTGCCGTAATTCCAATGCACAGATGGAATCTTCTCGTGAATATATGCCACTCTATTAGCCACAAAGTTTTTCCACCGATAAGAAGGTGAGCGCAGCCATGCTAAAACTACTTGCGAATCAGTCCAAGAATAAACATTCGTAAGAGAAAATTTATCAGAGAATAGTTTGCGGACAAAATTCATCAATTTGGCCAACAATACCGCTCCACAAAGTTCTTACCGCGGTATACATATTTTCTTCAGCGGGGCTACCTTACTTTTAGAAATAACAAAACTAGTAGATACACTTCCATCGATATGAATTATTTTGAGATACAAAACAGCGCAATAACCCTTTTACGAGCTATCACAAAAGCCGTGGAGCTCTAAGCCAAGAAAATTTAAGGAACAGAAAAGAAGCCTGTTGATTTTAAATTTAGAAAGGTATTGAATTTGGGATCGAAAGCGCTTCCAGATGCGCAAGATTTCGTCCGACGGTTCCTCATCCCATGTGAGACCGATCATCCAAAATCTTTGTATGAGATATTTAACCAGAAAAGTGACTGGCGATAAAAATCCTAGAGGATCATAAATACGAGCTAACTGCGACAAAATTTGTCGTGTGGAACAAGTTTCGTCATTCTGAGGGACCACAGAAAATGAAAATGTATCTTCTGGTGGATTCCACAATAAACCCAAAATTTTGAAAGACGTGACATCGGCATCAGAGCTGAAGTCGAGAGGGTCTACGGTGCGCATAGAAGCTGGGAGAGCTTCCAACAAAGCAGGATCGTTACTTGACCACTTTCTCAAATGGAAACCCCCCTGTCGGAATAAATTAATTAATTGGTTTTGTAAAATCTTGTCTTCTTCAAGCGTCGGGGCCCCAGTGACAACGTCGTCAATATACGTATCTTCTTCTAATACCTTCGCAGCTAACGGAAAATTATTGGTTCATGTTGCGCCAACTGTTAAAGACAACGCAACGCCAAGAAGGGAGCAGAGGATATTCCGTAAGTAACCGTTTTCAATCGATACTTTTTCAAAGGCTCGTCAGGAGAAAATCTCCAAAAAATTCTTTGATAATCTCGCTGATCTGGATCGATCCAAATCATCCTGTACATTTGCTTTATGTCAGAACATAATACGTAAGAATGGAGGCGGAACTTCAGAAGAATTGACACTATGTCAGTTTGCAATTTTGACCCCGTGAAAAGACTATCGTTGAGAGAATAACCGGATGGAGCCTTCGCGCTTGCGTTGAAGACCACCCGCAATTTAGTGTGAACACTAGACGGCTTTAATATACAATAGGGTGTATCGATTTGTAACTTTTTTTTTGTTTTCGAATTCCAAGTTGAAATAAAGTAGCTACTAGGCACCACAACTTATCACAAAAAATTTTGGATTTTAAAAAAAAAATTTAGGTCTCCCGCACAAGGCTTAAAGTTTAGAAAATTTACTAAAAAAGTCAATTTTTAAGAAAATATTAAAAGAATCTAAAACACTTTTATTCTAAGTTGCAAGTTAAAATTCCTTTAAAATAAGTACAAAAAATGATAAAAAAATTATTTCAAAAATTTAGCATTTCATTTAGGTCTCCTGCATAAGGCCTAAAAGTCGTAAATTTCAGCCAACTTTTGTAATTTTGCAGTACTTTGCTGATTGTATTGTTCATAGTTCAAACTTTAAATTTGACTAAAATCTGGTTGAGCTTGGTTGGAATTATTGTAACTTATTGTAATAACTGAAATAATGAAGTACATTTCCATAAGTCAAGCATCAACCTGAAGCGATGGAGTGGGGGAGGGGAAGGCCAGACTGTCTCACCGCGGTGAGGCTCCACCTATGAATCACCACGCAGACATGTAGCTGTACTCGTCTGCCGGCAGACAGTAGCGGTTGTGTTTTCTGTGAGCTTGTACCGTTTCTAAGACTCGAGTGAGTGTTGTTGTGTTCAAGATGAGTAAAAAACCGCATTCAACTAGACAAACTACCGACATGCCGGTTATCGGGTAACCTATCGATGTCAGTGGCTTCAATGTTCTGCCGACCAAGATGGATGTATTGAAGTATTTTGAGTGGGTACGCGTTGAAATGAAACAAGAGTTAATTCAAACAAGAGTTAATTCATCAGCCGGCAAAAAAGGCAATTTCATTGAGAGTTGCTTCAAAACTTGAGGAGATATGGAAAAGAGCTTATATTCCTGTTTGTGGCACCAAAAATACAATATTTATGGTTTTAAAACTGCACGAGCAACTTGAGAAAATTAAAAAATGTTCAGGGTCTAAAAGGAAATATCCTAACTCATACAAAGAATCAATAACTAGCTTTCAGTCAAAAACTGTAACTGCATTGTTTGACATTTGTACTTACAAATGTGACCTCAGCAATTGCATTTGTTCTATTGACAAAAAAGTCCCGGCATTAGAACACGAGTTTTTGCTCGACCAACGTGGTCCTAGATTGATGTCAATTGCAGAGTGTGACAAAAATGAAACTAAAAAACTTAAAAAGCGATTAGAATGAAAATCTAGGTCACAAGCTTTAATGCAGGTTGTTGTAAATAAAAATGAGGACCAAAACTTAAAATCTGTTGATAACATTGATTCTAGTGATAGTTCAGATGATTCAATGTCTCAAACTTCAAGTCAAGGTGGTGATTTTGAAAAAAATTTACTTGATATGAGTGAAAAAAGTGTTTCAAGTGTAGAAGTAAAACAAGAACTGCCACAACGCTTATCTTCATTTTCACGAGCTTGTGACCGCAGAGGCATTTCTAGTAGAGCTGGAGCTCAGTTAGCTACTGCACTTTTGCGAGACTTAAATGTCGTCACTGCTGAAAACCAAGAAGCAGTAATCGACAAATCAAAAGTAGTACGTGAAAGACTTAAGTCTCGTAAAGAAGCAAGCTCAACTCGAACCTCCGATCTGTTGGCTATTTACTTTGATGGTCGTAAAGACGAAACCATAACAAAAGAAATAGTAGCTGGTAAAAGCGTCAGAAAATTTTGTTGTTATAATGTTTCTAAATAACGTCTTTATCATACTGTCTTCCATATTAAATTGAAATTTCATTTGGGAACTGTAATAACATTTATAAAAATCACTAGGCTTACGTAAATACTATACATAACTTTATTTTAAGGTTTTTTAAGATGAAAGGACGAATACTTAAACCAGTCAGTAAATTTGCAGTAGAACAAGAAAACTGCCACTCATGTCGTATGGAAAGTAATCAGCAACATTTTGTACTTAGTTATTAAACTACATTTTATGACATGTTATAACCATTTATACTTTTGTAATAAACAACAGTAATAGCCAATAACATTAGTTTCTTTCAACACCTTTCTCATACAATTTACACGGTCCAACTATCTTTTTTCAGGTATAAAACATATTATATATATAGTATATATGTGGTATATATTTTTACTATATGTATATATGAATTATGTATATATATATATATTGTCTCATTTTATGCCTTTAGTAACAAAAGTACAATTAATTCCGCTGGTTTAAAATTAAAAAAAAAAACATGGTTTATATACACAAAATTACAAAATTTCATCAAAATTAACAAATTTCAGGGCTTGTGCGGGATACCTATAATCCATTTTTTATTTAAAAAAATCGTTTCTTACTTATTTTTATGCCCTAATATTACTGTTTTTCAACTTGGAATAAACACAAACGTTACGATTCTATTTTTTAAAATTTAAAAAAAAATTGGCATTTTTTGAAAAAAATTAAAATTTTAGGCCTTGTGCGGGAGACCTAAACATTTTTTAAAAAATCCAATTTTTTTTGTGGTAAGTCGTGGTACCTAGTAGCAACTTTTTTTCAACTTGGCATTTGAAAACAAAAAAAAAGTTAAAAATCGATACACCCTAATATACAATGATGTATGAGATAGTAGGGATTTTTGCTCACAGAATCCTCTGGTACAATTTCCATATGTTCACAGTCTACATATTCGCGTATAAAGGCAGAGTACTCTGCATGAAGACTACGATTTCTCATAAGTCTGCGCTATAAAGCAAAAAATCTTTTAGAGGCGAGTTCTTCCATACCGCTAAAGCTGGGTACATCAATTGCGAACGGTAAAGCAGCAATAAATTTACCATCAGAATCACGTTTGAGTGTGTCGACGAATAGTTTTTCACAGGTATCATCAGTTTGAGAATTAACATTCGCTGATGGGACGGATTCAATTTCCCAAAAACTTTTCACAATTTGAGGTAACAAGTGGTCATTAACTGGAGAATGTATATCACAAAAAAACGACGACGTCACATTTCTTGGAAAATCTGACCCACTTCCTATAAGTATAAAACCAAAGATAGTATTGAAAGCGTTTACACCATTAGCGCCGGTAATGTGACTGTCTAGAAGTATTTGAGCGAACATATCAGCTCCAAACAGAATATCAATATGTCCAGGTGTATGAAACGATGGATCTGATAACGTTAAATTTTTGAACTCATTATTTATTAGAGCTGGTACTGGTGTCGTGGGTAATTTTTCGGTAATTTTGTTGATTATGGATGCGTTAGTATACATTAGAGGTGATTCTTGACCTACAGGTCTTATTGTTATAGCCACTAAACCTTGACTAATACAAGATTTTGATGAGTTCAAACCCGTCACATCGAGGAACATTTTTTCCGATCTCACACCTAATCGAGAAGCTGCACTCTTAGTAATAAAAGAGGTCATACTGCCAGAATCAATTAAACATCGTAATTGGTGAAAAGTGCCTTTCGAATCTAAAATTTCCACCAAAGCAGTGGCCAACACAACGTAAGATGTTCGATTAGAATTAAGGACACCAGCTCCCGAAAAATTAACAATTGATTTCGTTTCCGAGTTCGATACACCACTTGTAGCAGCAGATGACACAACATCATTTTCGGACTTCACATCCTCTTTTGGTTTGAAATGCAAGAAAGTATGATGTTTCAAGGAACAATGACGACAAGTAGATTTAGATTTACATGAACGAAGATCATGTAAGGTAGATAAGCAATTGAAGCATAAATGAAGTTTCTTTGCGAGATTATATCGTTCAAAAGGTTTCACATTCAGAAATGACGGACATTTAAAGATAGAATGGTTATGTTGGCAAACAGCGCATTTAGAATGGGAATTATTCGATGAACTTGCTGCGTTCTTAACGAAAAAATTCTTCAGTTTATTTTTCATCGAAGACTTTTTATCAACTGGAGTGGTATTACTAGGAAATGACTGGATATCTGATATCATCTCACAAGCTATACATTCACGTTCTAAAAATGTAGTAGGATCGCTGTATTTTGGAACGTCTAAAGAACGATATGCATGTTCAAATCGGGAAACTATTTCGTCATCTAAACGATCATATAACATCATGAGCAATATAAAGTCCCATTCAGCAGTTGGGAAATTCAAGTTTCTCAAGGCGCATATATTCTCTTGGAAGATATCTAATAAATTTCTAAGAGAATTAGGCAATTTCGATTTGATTTTTCCGGCACCTTCAATACGCCGCCAATGACATTTGGCAAGCCAACGCTTATTACTGTAACGTTGAAATAAAGAATCATACGCAGATTGATAATTGCCACCACATAATTCGTAATGTTGCATTAATTTCAGAGGTGGCCCTTCAAGAGTAGAAACTAGATAATTGAATTTTTCATCATTGCTTAAGGATTCATTATAATGCACAAGAGAATTAAACAATCCGATAAAAGTTGAAAACCGTGTAACATCGCCGGCAAATCGCTTCAATTCTAACTTTGGTAACCTAATATTCGTTTTGATATTCGGTTTGGAATGCAAAATATCTACAGGCTTCGCGTTATCGGCGTTTAAAACTTCGTAAATAGATTTGATTTCATAGTAATCAGTTAAAAATCTTTCGCGAATTGTATTTTCCTCACTTAAGTCAACATCTTCCTCTTGAAGTAACAAATCTACAACAGTTCTATGCTCACTATCAAATTCATTTCGTATTCTTTCAATATCGGAAAATCTTGTTTTGAATAAAGTGAAATTGCCTCCATCTGTTTCAGTTCTTTTTGCGAAATTAAACAATGATTGAATTTCACTGATCGCCGTATTGCGATACGCGCGAGCTCGTTTTAATCTCGACATAACCGCTTTCAGAATTTGAATTTAATTTGAATGGAATATAACACAATAAAATTGTAAAGACCTTCTGTTACAGTATTCCCTTTAAACGCACCTACCGTACTATAGAAATGAACGTCTGTTCGAAATAATTATCACAACGCACAAAAAATTCACTGATAAGCAATATGTTGCTGAAATAAATAACTGAAACGTAATAAATGAAAATTATAATTTCGCTTCACAATAATTCTTCTGCACAAATCTGCAAAACTTCCAAAGGAAATAGAATAAAATTCCTAATAGCGAAACAATTCAAACTCCGGCTTTACCGAATTATCAAAAAATGCTTCAAAATCCGGCCCGAAGGACCAAAAATGTTGCGGTAACTCTTAAGTTGAGAGAAAAATGGACTGTATATTGAAATAAATTTAAAACTTTTGAAAAGAAAAATAAGAGCCCTAGAAAACTCACCGTCGTTCTTCTTCAAGACACCTGAGAGCTCTCGTTGGTGCTTGGGAAGTCTTCCAGTGACGAGCTCGTAGTATTTTCGTTGTTTTGAGCAACAACACACAATTCGGGTCCAAAATAAGGCACACGAAGAATAGCGGCACTAAACTTAATATCAATAATCAGATTTTAGTGTTCTAGCGGATTAGCGGGCTTGGGCATTGGCTTACAACAACATATATATATATATATATATATATATATATATATATATATATATATATATATATATATATATATATATATATATATATATATATATATATATATATATTGAATTGGGACATTTATTTGAAACTAATCAAACAAATCTTCTAGCGGAGCTGGTAATAAGAGTTCACGAAGCATCAAAATATCCACATCTACCCTAGACGGCAGTTGTTAGAAATGTCCATTTGTTTATCACAATCGATGGAAATTGATAGACAGACTGTTTCGCCCTTATTGGGGCTCATTTGGATATTTCGATGCTTCGTGAACTCTTATTACCAGCTCCGCTAGGAGGTTTGTTTGATTATTTTCAAATAAATTTCCTAGTTCACTTAATTTATATATATATATATATATATATATATATATATATATATATATATATATATATATATATATATATATATCAAGGGTTTTTCAACAAGGATGTTATCATTCAAAAAATTTCATAGCGGTCATTTTGAATACAGTAGAAATTACAAATATTGCCTGTTGTATTCAGTATATTTTTACAATTTATCATTCCAAAATCAAAAACGTTATTTTCGAAAAATTTTATAAAAATAATCATTCTTTCATTCAAACTCAATGTGCACTTCGTGAATTTTATTGTACTTATAATCGACCTAACGTGCTTGCGATTCGTCGAATTATTGGAAAATCGGAATCAGATTTGTAATTAATCTATATAATATGGAACCACCAAGACTACATCGAAATGTAGGAAATGCAAGAAATATTAAACCTGTGAGAGCTAATACTGAAGAAGATGCAAATGTTCCAATTTTTCATCGTTCACAGCAACTTGTTCTTTCACAGACATCCACTTGGCTTATTTTGAGAAAAGACTTAGCCTTACATTCTTACAAGATTGTATTTACTCAAGAGCTGAATCCTCTAGATCATAGGAAGCGTCGTGAGTTTGCTGAAATTGGCATTGACAATGACAATGTGTTTGTTAACAGAATCATCTTTTCCGACGAAGCTCATTTCCATCTGAAAGGCTCTGTTAATATGCAAAACTGTAGGTTCTGGAGCACTACTTATCAACAGGAGATTGTTAAGAAACCAATGCATCCTAAGAAAGTAATAGTTAAGAATGGTTTATGGCATGGTAAAATAAAGAACCATATTTTTTCCAAAATGAGGACGGTCAAACTGTTACTGTCAATAGTAAACACTATAAAGCAATGTTAAAAAATTTTGAGGGAATTGGCAGTCATTGATTTGGATCAAATGTGATTTCAACATGACGGTGCCACTCCGCATACTGCTAGGGCAACCATCAATTTATTGAAAGAAAAGTTTGAGGAATCCATAATTTCAAAAAATGCAACTGTTACTGACCCCAAAAAACGTGTGCGTCAACCATTTTTGATAGCTTTTTGTAAGGATATTTTAGTCTATGCTGAAAAACCACGAACAATTGATGCATTTAAATAGAATACTGAGCATAGTATTAGTTAAATTAGACCTGATTTATTGCATAGAGTCAATGGAAATTGGACTCCTGTAACCGAAGTCGAGGTGGTCATTTAAATGATGTCTTATTCGGAACATAATTTTGACGCATCTAGCTGCAAAATATAGAAAAAATATTTTTTTATCATACATATTTCTTGATTTATCAGATTATATATATATATATATATATATATATAATATATATATATATAATATATATATATATATATATATATATATATATATATATATATATATATATATATATATATATATATATATATATATATATATATATATAATATTTATATATATATATATATATATATATATATATATATATATATATATATATATATATATATATATATATATATATATATATATATATATATATTTATATATATATATATATATATATATATATATAATATATATATATATATATATATATATATATATATATATATATATATATATATATATATATAATATATATATATATATATATATATATATATATATATATATATATATATATATATATATATATATATATATATATATATATATATATATATATATATATATATATATATAATCACTTGATAATTATTAGCAATAACAGGCTGGTTGAATCTTAAAAAAACTCGATTTAATTAATAAGTTGACGTTTCATTACGATATTGGTAATTGAAATTTCTTTGACATTCATTGATTCGAAAAAAATTTTTGAAAAGACAAGGCTGCTTTCTCTTGCTAATTATTTATTATATGCTATTCAGTCTAATATTAACATTCAAAATAGTTATCATTAGATGGTAAGGGAAACCAAAGAAACCTTTACCTACGTAATGTTTGAAAATAAAAATAATAGGGTACTATTTATCTATATATATATATATATATATATATATATATATATATATATATATATATATATATATATATATATATATATATATATATATATATATATATATATATATATATATATATATATATATATATATATACATATGAATCCCTATTTTCCTTGGTCACGCCATCACGCGTGAACATCTGAAAAGATTTCACTAAACCTTTTTTTGTTTTGTTTGTTTTTGTCAGGAGAAGGTTCCTACGAGGAAAGAATTTAAGAAAATTGCGCGGAAAATTAGAAAATCCAATATTACTTAACCACCATTTGAAATTATTTCTAATCTAACCTTGGCGCTTTGGACAATATAAACTTTTTCAATGTAACTTTATGTCAATGACGTTTGACATAGAATTGGCAGAATATATGAATATATGAATATATGAATATATAAAGATATATATATATATATATATATATATATAATTATATATATATATATATATATAAATATTTATATATATATATATATATATATATATATATACATATATATATATATATTTCACTTTCTAGTTAAAAGAAAAACCTGTCGTGTCTATGTACAGGGTGGGCCAAATTGGACACTTTTAAAGGGAAAGTCCTGTTTTTAAACTAGATAGATGAAAACTGATGGCGGTGTCAGAGGTTCAATTTTTATGACAAACTCAATGGTGAAAACCGCATATCGATATATGTCATCGTTTCTGAGTTACAGCATGTTTGTCGAAAATGTTCATTTTCGAAAAATTGCTGTAACTTTTTTCATGTCAAAAATTCTTTGGTTCTATGAAAACATTTTCGAAGCACTTTTTTACGTATAATTTGATGGTTTATGTAATTTATTTTTTCATATCAACAGTTATTGACGGAAAAATCATTTTTTTAATGAGACACCCTGTATATTTATGTATATTACGATAGAACTCAAAATTACCATTTCAAAAATGTAGCACACTTGCCGTTTCACTAGTCACCTCTGAAATTCAGAGCTTTCAAGTTTATTCATGTAGACTTTGAAACGCACACTATGAACAAAGTAGGCTTTGGACGAAGCGGCAATAAAACAGGAAGCAAGTGTTCACTAGTAGCTGTCAAATTTTGATATAAGTAGTAAAGGCGCTCTTCAATTTGTGGTTTTTATTCATTTTTCAAACACATTTGCAATGAAGTATGATAATTATGAAGAATGGGATATGATAGTCTGTTTTATACTAACCGGGGAAAATGTAGATGCAGCAAACAATTTGTATTGCGAGCGGTATCCAGATAGAAGGCAATCTTTTAGAGACATTTTCGCAAGATTGCAACACAACCTAATTGATGGTTGTCAATTTGAAAAGATAAGGCCAAAATCATATGCATCAACTAGGGATAGGGAATTGAAAGAAATAGTCGTTTTACGAGCTGTTGCTAATAATGCGAAAACGTCAATGCGAAATTTAAAAATTACAACAGGCCTACCAAGAACTCACGTTAGGCGAATTTTGAAAAAGTATAAATTCAAACCATACAGGCCCAGAAGAGTTCATGAACTCAGACCAGGAGATTTTGAACGGATTTTTGCCACTGGTTCCTGGAAAATTGTAACCAAGTTCTTGATTTTTCATCAAATTGTATTTGGCCAGATGAAGCTTATATCAGCAGTGCCGGTATTTACAACAGCTATAAATCTCATTCTTGGGCACAACAAAAACCTCCTTCTATTGTGAAGCAGAGAAGTCAAGGAAGATTTGGATTCAGTGTATGGGCAGGTGTTTTTAGGGGTAGAATTATCAGCCCCGTCATTTATAATGGCACTCTAGCTTCTCAGAGGTATTTAGAAATATTAAGGCAACATATTGAACCCTTTGTTGACGAATTGCCGCTAATGGGGCTCAGGAAAATATATTTTCAGCAAGACCGGGCTTTGCCTCACAAAGCAGTTGCAATTGTCTGCAATTTTTTGGCTGCAAATTTTGGCAATAATTGGATAGCCAACCAAGGACCCAACCGTTGGCCGGCCAGGTCACCGGACCTAACGCCTATGGACTTTTACCTCTGGGGAAGGTTGAAAGATCTTATTTTCAAACTTTCGACATTTTGAACACTTCTTCTAAAGAAATATTTTGTTCTTCATAATTATTATTATTGTTTTAGTTTTATTTATCAGTGTAAATATAGTATAAATTGTTATCAGCTTTACTGAAGCTATGAGTTTTAAGTACTGCTGTACACAGCTTTCTTAAACATTGATAGCTACTAGTGAACACTTGCTTCCTGTGTTATCGCCGCTTCGTCCAAAGCCTACTTGTTCATAGTGTGCGTTTCGAAGTCTACATGAATAAATTTAAAAGCTCTGAATTTCAGAGATGACTCTAGTAAAACGTCAAGTGTGCTACATTTTTGAAATGGTAATTTTGAGTTCTATCGTAATATGCAGAAATATACTGGGTCTCATTAAAAAAAATTAATTTTCCGTCAATAACTGTTGATGTATGATTTGAAAAAATTAATTACTTAAACCATTGAATTCTACGTGAAAAAGTGCTTCGAGGATGTTTTCATAGAACCAAAGAATTTTTGACAGGAAAAAGTTATAGCAACTTTTCGAAAATGAACATTTTCGAAAAACATGCTGTAACTCAAAAACGATGATAGATATCGATATGCGGTTTTCACCATTAAGTTTATCATAAAAATTGAGCCTCAGACACCGTCATCAGGATTCATCTATCTAGTTTAAAAACAGGACTTTCCCTTTGAAAGTGTCCAATTTGGCCTACCCTGTACACGAAAAATGTTTGAAATTTTTTCTTCTACAGATGAAACAACACCTGAAGGGTTATTGGGATTTCGATATAGTGTTTTTTTCAGCTTTACCGAATTGTCAAAGTCGGGCAAAAAACGTCGAATTTTGGGTCGTTCCTCGTGGTCGAGACAGATAGCTTTGAAAAATAATGAGTACGAAGCCTCGCCCACATATCGCTCGCAACGCCGAGAATTTTTGTTCCGAACTTATAATCGACTTAGTTTCGCGGCGGTTTATCGGACCGTAGTTCCGTAGAACGCGACGGAAGAGGTAATTCTATCTTAGCTTCTCGAGATTTTCCTGCTCTTTGGGATCAATTCGTTATGACGAATTCGTTTCCGATTATCTCACACACAGTACACACATCACAGTATCGATCAATTCGACGTAAGGACGCTGCCAGATATTTTGTCATATTTTATCCCGAGAACTGTACATTCAATCCAATTCCAGGTCAGTCTCTATTCATCATCGCTCGGTAATACGGTTCAGGTAATTTTCCAGTTTAAAATGAATGATTTCTAACACAGTTTGAGTTGTTGGTAAATACTGATTTCTGGTTGGGCGAAATGACAGTTTCACATAATTCTATTGGTTGGTTACGATTGACGTTTATCGAAAGGACTCCGCCAAGCTACTCGGCAATTTTATTGTATTTATACCCAAAAATTTACATTCAATCTGATTGTAGGAGAGTTTTTCACGTGAAAAACCTTTACTTATCGACGATCGGTAATATGGATTCTTATTCAGGTCAATTTCCAAGTCTAAACTGTGAGACATTACGTAATTTCATTTCTTCCACTACCGTATTTAAATGAAAGAAGTAAAACACCACGATTGGCGACTTTTATTCGGAAATATGATGCCGAAATATTGTTTAAAGTAGCAAATTATCACCAATCAAAGTAAATTGTTTGAAATGTTTATTGCAGAGTGCATATTTCGACATATACGAAGAAGTTGACCTGTACTTAAACTTAATTTGTGAATATGCTTCGCCATTCACTGGCACTCCGTGAAGAGGCTATAAGGTAAGTTAATGTAATATTACTTTCAACCTTACTAATAACTGTCTCATTATTGAGCAATTTTTGTGTACTTCAACGCCTCGACAAACAGCTGGAAGTTATGTTTACCCTGAAAAAGCGAAAACTGGGGTATTTCGGTCATATCTTAAGGAATGAAAAGTATCGACTTTTAAAGCATATTATAGAAGGGATGATCGAAGGACGAAGAGTCCTGGGTAGAAGAAGGATATCCTGGCTAAAAAACTTAAGACAATGGTATGGAGTGATCACTACCACATTGTTCCGCCGAGCTGTAGACAAGGTTCAGATAGCGCTGATGATTGCCAGCGTCCGAGGAGGACAGGGCACCTAAAGAAGAAGAAGCATAATAAAATACTAGGAAACTTTATAGCCTAACATTTAAATTCCAAATAAATTACGAAAGTAAATTAAGGAATAGGAACTGGCACACCGTCAAGAGACTATTCTAATCATTTGCGATAGTAGGTAGAGAATTAGGGTGCACCGTGCACAAGGTGGGAGTGGGAGTAACCTTGATTTCTATTGGTCAGTAAAATAATGGGGCAGCACCGTGTACAAGATCATTGACTAGCGGGGGTAGGGGTAATTTATATTGTTGGTGCATGATACATAAAGACCTTGGGCTAGAATATATTTGGAGTGGGGGTACTCTGATTTACTCAGGAGTGTTCTTAACCTTAATTTCTATTGATCGGTAAAATAATAGTACTATACAATGGATAATAACCCTGAGCTAGAATATATCTGGAGTGGAGGTAATCTGATTTATTTGAATATATCAGAATCGTACTATATCGTACCATAATTTCGATTGGACCTTGACTATCAAACACCCTTTCACTCATACACAGTATATATTCCACATTACGCGAAAGTAGTATCATTTCATATAATTCAGTTTTCATATACAAGAATGGGTAAGTTTCAACATTTTTCACATATAATATATCAACATTACGTGATTGAATTTCAGATAATTTTTGCATATGAATGTTTCATTATAAATCGAGTAATCCATTTTTCTCTAGTAAAGATTATATTATATACAAAGTATATAATTTATAATAAAACATTCATCCAATGGTTTTATTATAATCCTAGAAGTATTGTGCTATAGTGTACAATTATTTTTGTTCTTATAAATATGTGATGTTTGAATTGATTTTAATTTATTTAAATGCTTTTGTGCATATGAATGTCATCAACAATTTATGTTGGGCTCATATCATACAAATCATTCTGTACAATTTGATGATGATCAATCCCAATTAGACTAGCTATGGGAACGTGCTGAATATTTGCAGAACTTATTTCAGAAATAGTTGCCACTGGGCCCCCTACAGAAGAGAATCCAGTATCTTTCTTGTTTCAGACTTGGGTTGACATGAAAATGAATACCAAAACGAGGTTTGTGAAAGAGAGTAAACATGCAAGGTTTGCGTGTGGGAGGTGGCCCTCCATTACCACCAAATAACGACAATATATAGGAATCACTTGTCACATTCTTGGATGATGATGCTGTATTATATGTAAGTAAAATATCAAAAAAGTGAATCAATATCTATTGAATATTTTTTATTTATTCCAAATAAGAAATCTGGATGATCGTTGAAAAAAATTAAAAACAATTATTAAATTCAATATAATATTAAGACATTGAAACTGTTTTAGGGAGGGAATGAAAATGCAAACACAGAAAATGAGCAGACCAACATTGTCACTACTGATCGAAATCAGAATAATGACGATCACATGGTATTCTAGTGACAATGAAGTTGAAAACGCCCCAACACATTCTACAAATTCTGCTCCATGTCCGAGTCAGACTGCTCCATCGTGTTCCAGTCAAACATACTCCACTTCCACAAAAAAGAAAAAGAGAATCAACAAAACAGGCAGATTGGCAGAATCTCTCAAAACAAATGCAAGATTCATTGACATAAATGAGAATAAGTTTTCCAATGACAAAAGTTATCAAGATAAAAAAATCTCTCTGATCGAAACAAAATTGGAAAATAGAAAAATATTTGAAGATAGGGCATCATCTGCCTTGGAAAGTATGGCAGAAAGTTTAGGGATAATTGCCTCAGGGATAACTTGATTAGGTACTGGTGTACCCAAGTCTATTTTTTATATTTTCAGTTCCTATTTTAAATACTTATTGTTCTTCCAAAGGGTTTGATTTATCAGTATTATTACTGAGTTTTCTAGTTTATTGTTATTTAGAGTTTTAAGTTTGGTTTAGTGTTTCGTTCAATCATCACAGAGTTTTCTAGTTTGATTTATTGTTATTAGAGTTTTTCAGTTTGATATATTGTTTTTACAGAGTTTTCTAGTTTGATTTATCATTTTCACAGAGTTCTTTGGTTTGTTTTATTGTTATTACAGTTTTCTAGTTTTAGTCTAAGATACGGAGTAGAAGCGATCCCCATCTGCTTAAAATAATATATATATTTTTTATTTTGCTGACTGAAACGAATTAATTGTATTCTAATCTACAGTATAAGGAATATGCCACAGTTGGGTGGTACACCTTTTTCTATCTCCTATTACCTGATTTCTACTTGGCAACCTGGTAATTGGAAACAGAAAGAGGCGAGCAACTTATCTGTGGAATATTCCTTTTACTCAGATTAGCACACAATTTTTTTGAAAGCAAGTCAGCAAAAAAAAACATCTTATTAGCCTGGACCGAATTTTTTCAAGCAATCCATGTGTGATATATTTGTTGACATATTATATTTAATAAAAAATACATTTCATCCAGTAAGCTAGTCCTGTATAACACTTTTGTGTTGACACTTTCAAATGTGTCAGATGTGTTGAAACAGTAGAATGATATGTAATGACACTTGACACTTCATGAAACCGAGGCGCGGTAAACGTATGGTCTGTTTCAGAAATTACGCGACTGCACATTTAGCACTAGAGATGTGTTGTATCATGGATTATAGGCAACCCACATTACATAAAACTATTATTTTTTATAGTAAACATGTGCGTAATATAAGCTGCGCTAGACCAGCCTCAGGATTGTTGGCGGTACGGATTATTTTATTTGATATTAGGAATAATTTATGCATCTCTATCTTAAAAATTCTACAATTCTACATTAATTGATTTATTATAAGCTTCGCTTTGTATGTCATAGTTATGCCGACTCTGATACCCAGCACTACTGACCTGAGCCAACAGAAATTTGATGCTGAAGCATGGAGTTTCAGTTTTAAGAGTGCCAGATTTGTTTTTAATACTTTAGGCAACCCATGACTCACGACTGTGTCGTGACACAATTGTGCTGGCACAAGGTGTTGATACACTAGGTTGTGTTAGTGTCATTGTTTCAACACCCAATATTTCACTGTGTTACCCAGGCCTACAGTAAGTAGATGGGCAAAAGTCTCGTCTACTTCGGATCTTTGACTATTTGGTTTATTGATATTAGAGTTTTCTTTATTTTTGTCATCAGGATTCATGATTTATTTTGTATAGTAAACAGACTACAAAATATTCAGAAATTGTTATTTGTTGCCAATAATCTTAACCTTCGTAATACTAAGTGGGGTAATTTTGTACCACAAATTGGTATTTTTTCGTGGTTTTGGCGATAATTTTTATTTTCGTATTAATATCTGATAATCCTTTCAAATATGCTCTTTATAAATATTTTTTGATTGTTATGTAAAATATCAAATGAAAAATAAATTCATATCTTAATATTAAGTTTGTACTTAATTATATTATAATCTATAAAACTCATTGATATATTTTTAAAAAATGTTTTTTTGTATTTTACTAGTGCAAATAATGAAATAAAAGTGAATATTAGAAATATATATAAAAACAAGGTGGGGTACAAAAATATCCCAGTTAGTAATGTGAGGTATTGAAATTACTCCGTATTACGAAGGTTAAATTAATCTTAATCACACAAAAAGCATCTGATCATATAAAAAATACTTGAACATCTATAGATGAACATTCTATAAATAAATTTTGTGGGATCTAGCTTTGGGTAATCAATGAGACAATAAAATTACTTTTCCAATGTAATTCAAATTAACATCTAATATTTCATCAATGTACACAATACATATATTTAATTATTCAAACAAGAAAATGGTTGTTGATTATATTCATTCTCAACTCTCTGCAAGCAAATCGGGATTAACCCTTGCATTATTTATTTGATCCCCAGCTAATGGCATTGGTGCATATATGCCATAGTCAATTATGACTATATCTCCGTCCTCTTCTTGAGGCTCAGGTACACCGGCTTCTATACACATGTTGTGTAACACCACACATGCATTTACAATAGTAGCTGCAACAGATGGAGAATAGTGCAGGACATGGTGTTTCAATAGGCAACGAAAACGATTTTTTATCACACCATTGCAGCGTTCAATACCACTTCTAATACTACGGAATCTTTCATTGAATCTTTCTTCTTCTTCGGTTTCTGGGTCGGGTATAGGTGTCAATATCCATGGTCTCGTGGGATAACCTGCATAAAACACAAATTATGTGTTTTCAACATCAAAGTAAAATCTCGATAGTAAAAAGTAACTATTACGTGAATCGCCTATTACGAAAAAACTATTCGCAAGATTTCGACGATAAATTCTTTCCAATGTCTCAGAAACTCTATACTGGGACCAAATGAAGGCATCATGTGTACTTCCTGGAAATCTAGCATTCACATTCAATATCCCCAATGTACTGTCGCATATCTTAAAGAAATAAATAGTTATGTATCATTATTCCTGAAATTATCTGAGCTGGAAAAAAATTTATTAACAACTGATCATTGAGAGAATGATAATTTTTCCTATTGACGTAGGCTCTCTCTGGCAGTTCTTCATTATGTACATTGAGTGATACAATCGCCACATGCGTACAATCAATAATTATAACTATTCCAGGAAATTGTTTTTTTTCATAAAAACTGAGAAAAAAACATGAATTCATTAATGTTTCACTTCAGCTCCATTTTGAACTGACTTAACCTACCTCTGTCTCAAATTCTTCAGTTCTCCAATGTTTCTTGGAAACCGTACCCACTGATTGAATATTTCAGGAGAGTTCAAATACTGCATATTTGTTTCAAACTACGGCTCACACTTGCTTGACTTATTCCGATGAAATGGTTTGAGCCAGTTATTTCTTGGTAACTACCGGTAGCCAAAAACCTCAAAGTTGCTAAAACCTGAAAATGACACACTTCATTTAAGATATCTTCATTATTGTTTAGTGCAATTATTATTGAATATAAATAAAAAAACTGAACTGTATCTTAATATCTCCTCTTTTTAGCTAATAGATAACTGGAAAAATTTTTATTTATTCCATTCCTAGTGAGAATTTTGTTTTGACTAACCTTGGTCTCTACAGTGAGAGCCGTTGCTCTTGGAGGTGCTTGCACATGATGTTGAACAATATCAATCAGTTGCCTTGTTAGAGCTTTCGTTAGTCGAAACATTTTTATGAATTTTTCATAGACAGCTCGAAAGGGTTCTGTTTGAGAAGCACATCCACACCTATTTGATTTTGTATTTCGGCATCCTCAACATCCTCATTGATTTAGTTCCATATTATAGCATTCGCCATATCCATGGTTAATTTAAAAAAATGGGATCTTGCAGTGAAGAAGAATGTCCGAAAACTGAATGCCAAACAATCAATCACACAATCGGTTACCTGAAACCCAGACAAAAAATGTGTTGAAATTTAAAAGATATCAGTTATCCTAGCTCTTATCTTATACAATATCTTAACCATACACCCAAAACATAAACATAAAGGAAAACATAACCTAAGAAAGAGCGTTCACTGCCTCATTTTATCACAAATCCTAAGAGATGTATTAATTGTTCCCTGAGGAGCGCTGTTCTACTGTCATTCGGTTCAAGTACGCAAGTAAAAAAGAAAAAGCGGCAGCATTTATTGTACTCATGCTCATGAAAGCAAAAACAAAAATAGATATGGGTTCTAAACGAATATCTAAAAAGAAATCACACAAAGGTAGAATTTCGGTAGCGCCTAAATGCGGAGGTTTTTTGCCATTCTAATAACAACTTCTTGGGGCTCTAGGTGCTTTAGGAGGATGTGCGGCTTCTATTGCATCAGCAGTTAATAGAGCGAAAACCAATGAACAAATGTTGAAAGAGACTATGAGACATAATAAGGAAATGGAACTCAAGGGAAAAGGTTTAGTACGAAGAAAGAAACTTAAGGGAAAATGTTGTTGTACCACAAGAAATAAAGAATCATCGAACTGGCGTTTTTAATTTAGATAGAAGCAGTGGAAAAGGCACACAATGGACGGCATACAAAAAGATCGCTACGAATATATATTATTTTGATAGTATTGGAAACTTGGGCCCTTCTATAGAAGCAATGATATATTTCAGAAGCGATAACAAGAGAAACAAAATAATGTAAAACAGACAAAGATATCAAAATATTAATACATGTAATTGTGGACGGTTAGTTCTGAAATTCTTATATAATATGTCCCACCAACAAAATTTTAGTTAAAAGAAACCATCAGAAGAAAAAAAAAGTTCTTTGTGCTTACAGGCAAATCATCAATTTCAATTTCGTAATTCAACCCTCCAATCGAAGTTAAAGATGGTAGATACGTACTAGGTTTAACAAATTTCGAAGTTTATAATTCTATCCCAAACATAGATAATGGATGTGATACATTGAAAATTGGTTCGAAGGAAATAATAATTCCAACCGCATGTTATCCACTTCAGGACATAAATAAATTCATTAATCATAAATTGACTAATGATCCGAAAAGTAAACATATATTTTTTGACTTGTCTGAAAACCGTAATACATTACACTCGCATATCAAGTTTGTAGAAGAGGTGGATCTATCCAGTAATAATAGTATTGCACCATTAGTAGGATTCAACCGAAGAAAAATATTGAAAGATGTAAAAGATACTTCAGACAATATTGCCGATATTATAACAGTGAATACCATATCTGTTGAGTGTAATATAACAGTAAATAGTTTTAGAAAAGGAAAAACTGAACATATAATACATCAGTTTTCACCAAGTGCACCCCCAGGCTTCAAAATAGTTGAATCACTAGAGCATGTGATTTATTTACCTATTAGTTTTGACACAATAAGAAATATAATGATTAAAATAGTTGATCAAAATGAGAAACTAGCAAATTTTCAACAAGAAACCATCACATTAGGTTTACATCTCCGAAGAGGAATAAAGTATGAGTTTAGATTTCTAAGAAAAATGTATATGCTTTCCAAGTATAAAGATGGAAAAATATGTAGAAAAGTGACCAGTTCAAAAGAAATACCTATTGATGAGTCTATTATTTCCTATAAATATCATATTCATGACTGGTATACTTGACGATACGGCAACAATGATGAAATAAGAACTCCACTGCAAGAAGATTTATACACATTACCAAGTGAGAGTTATCTATAAGTTGAAGGTCAATAACGAAAATCAGATGGGACGGCTTCAGGAATTAACACTAATTTTGTCAATAATGGGATTGCCTTCTTGAAATACGTATGAGGTAAATGGCTTCGTTGTTGATGTTAATACAAAACCGGGTTTGACAAGTACAATGAAAGGATTAGCAACATTTAAGAAAAGCGAAGCTGTTAAGTATGAGACCGCAGGGTGGTTCAGAGGAAAGGAAAGCACTATTATCAAAAATGGCCGATTTAGTGTTTGTATTCCATTGAAAATGCTATTAGGTTTTGCTGAAGATTATAAAAAAGTGATGGTAAGAACTAATTTTAATTAGAAGTAATAGTGATGAATCAGCATTAAAATGTAAACTTAGTGCAGATGGGACGAAATGTCTAATAGAGGAAAAGGCGAAAGTTATGATTGATAAAATAATGTGAAAAGTACCGCATGTAATACAGGGATTGCGTGAAGAAGTGAGTTTAACAAAGTTCATAGAAAAGGGTGAAGACATTGTAGTCCCATACAGAACCTGGGAACTACATAGTTTCCCATCATTACCGAATACAACAAGACATACATGGAATATGAAGACATCAACGAAATTAGAATCAACGAGATATATTATTATGGGATTTCAAACTAATAGGGAACGATTGGAAGCTGACAGTAGTAAATTTGATACTTGTGATTTTAGTAATATTCGACTATTTCTGAATAATGAGCGATACCTATATGAAAACTTAAATTTCTTGTAATAGTAATCAGTTTGCCATATTATATGAGATGTTCACACAATTCAGATCAGCATATTATTTTGACTATAAATCAGAAACTGTCATTGTCGATTGTGCTAAACAGAAAACTGAGTTTCAAACGCAATCAGTGGCTCTCAGAGTTGAGTTTGAAGTTAATAGTCCAATACCTGCTGACACTACTGCTCATGTATTAGTTATAAGTGATCAAGTATTCACATATAATCCACTAATGAAATCAACAAAATAACATGTCATATACTATAATTGATATACAAGGTTTTACTATAAATTTTTGAAAAATCTTCAACAAAGAACTTGCAATCATGAAGAATAAGTGCAGTAATTGAAGCGTTAAATAGGTTTTTACCTCCGAAATTTTTTACTATAAACCGATTTACATGAAATTTTGGAATTAGGCTCATCTTACCCTCAACTTCAGAAGTGATATCGACCCGAACTCCGTCTTCACCCTGAGGGTGGTTGCCACCCCTTTTCGGTGTTGGAATTTTTTTTCAAAATAACCTCGGACGTCGATAGAAGACCCAATTTTAATCAAAAAATGTTCTACAAAGTTTTTTCAGAAGTAGAAAAAAATACGATTAGTTTTTGGGCCATAACTCCTTCAATTTTAGAGCTATCACAATTTATAATAAACCATTTCAAAGATAATTGAAAGAGCTACAACTTTTGTGATTACAATATGTAGTGAAAAACCTTTTATTTCGAAACGGTGAAGGGTCAAAGGGCTCGAGAGAGACTGTAATTGCGCTACCGCGCGCTCTTTAAACAATCATATCTCCGTCAATTTTCGTGTGACAGGGAAAAAAGCTAAAAAATTCGTGTCAAAACAATTTTTATAATCACACTTTTTTACGTATCTTTCATTATTTTTGAGATATTATGAAAAGAAGGTGGTTTTTTAAAAAATTCGAAAAATTTTTTTCTCTTAAAATCGTGATTTCTTCGGAAAGAATATGTTCCAAAGCAGCCAAACTACTAGAATCCATCAAACTCTTTATATTGAAGTTTATTCTAGACGGAATACGATTAATTTTAATTTTGGTGGAAATGACACTTATGAAACCCATTGATTTGAAAAAAACCATAAGATGTTCCTCTTTTTTTCATTACAGCTCACTCATTTTACATGCAAAAGACTTTTAACAGTGCTCATTTTAAAGCTTATTTCAAGCACTATGAAATTCTTTTTCATTAGCATGAATAAAAATCATTCGCTCTCCACTAGATGGCATTGAATACATCGATTAAATTTCAGACAAAATAAGAAACGGCTTCGATCTTTCTATCGATATCCGAGGTTATTTTGGAAAAAAAAGGGGTGGCAACCACCCCCAGGGTATAAACGGAATTCGGGTCAGTATCACTTTTGAAGTTAAGGGTAAGATAAGCCTGATTCCAAAATTTCATGTAAATCGGTTCATATTAAAAAATTTCTGAGCTGAAAAGCTTCAATGACTGCACTGAATGGTAGAATTGCACATTTTATTTCTAAAGAACCGTTCAAATTCAATCATCTTCCTGAAGAATATAAAAAACAGGTAAATTGGCTCACACATAACCATCATTGTATCAAGTGGGAAACAGGATTCGTACAGTCATGGAAATTAAGACCAATATTAACTAGACTGACCGAAGATGTTTCTATAATATATGTAAAAAGCAAAGAGAAGACAGAAATAATTAAAAAGTATATACCATCTGAAAAAATTATGGAGTTACCCATACATCCAGCATTGGACCGTGGTGATCCAAGTTGAAATTAACTTATTTCATCTAGTATGTAAGTTTGTCAATATGACAATAGTTGTTGTTTTATATAATTTTGATTAAAGACGAATTTATAATTCCTCTTAATTTTCAATCAATACGTTTAACATAATATGTATTTAACAATGGTTATGGGCCCAGGAACGTATAAACATATCTTAAAATTGCGGAAGAAAGAAGTTTGATGATTTAATTAAAAAATGTCAAATGCAAATAAGGATAATTCCAACAGTTCCAGCAGTAATACACCATGCACATCATCACAAAGTATGAGTTATGTTATTAGTTCCAGTAACAATTTCAATATTTAAAAGCTTGAATGGACCTCAAATTACTCAACTTGGAAATTTTAAAAGAAATTATTATTGATTGAATGTGGTTTATGAGAGTTGAAACTGGAACTACAAAAAAAACAAGATATAACAAAGGAAAGCATATGCTAAAATTTGCTTATCTCTTAAACCATTATGTTATTCCCACATTCGGAATGCTAAGACAGCTGCAGAAACTTGGGAATTTCTGAAAAATACTTACAGGCCAAGCTACAGAGATTTTTTCATGTAAAAAGTGTTAGAAGAAAAGCAGCTCCGCCATTGTTTGTGAAATAGTTCCACATGATATAGTGATATGTTTTTCACACGACTTTATTATTTATATCTTTGTTATTAACAATTTCATGCAAAAAATAGCGTTTTTTTTTGTTTTTTGCTTATGAACTTGAAACTATCAGGGTAATCGTGACGGTGTCAATAAACTTATTGTAAAAAATGAAATGACGAAAAAAATTAGAGGTCGGACAACTCGATCAGACCCTTAGGAAAATAGTCCAAGGGAAAATCGGAAAAAACCGGCCAAAATGCAGTTTTTTCAAAAATTCATAACTCACTTATTTTTTGAGTTTTAGCGTATATCCTCCGGTCAGTATTATTTATCAATAAAAACTTTATTTGTGCGAAGAGCAGGAACTGTCCGAAGCATAGTTTTTGATCTGTGGCCATTTGAATATTTTACTATGCAATTTTCCAGCACACCTGAATGCAACAGGTATGGTCCGATTTCAATTTACAAAAAAGATATTGAAAGTAGAATTCTCATAGTTCAAAACGTTCATCTTGGTTTCACATGAAAACGCTGAGGAATATGTTAAAAATAAAGCTGAACATGACGAAAAACGGCCGAGAAATAACCGTCATGTTCAAAATGCCGACGGTTTCGAATGTCATGCTTATCCTTGCCTGCTGCTCTACCCCCACTCTTCACGCGCTTGGCCATTTTTCGTCATGTTCAGCTTTATTTTTAACATATTTCCCAGCGTTTTCGTGTAAGATCAAATAATCGTTTTGAACTATGAGAATTCTACTTTCAAAATCTTTTTTGTAAATTGAAATCGGACCATACCTGTCGCATTTTGCTGGAAAATTGCATAGTAAAATATTCAAATTGCCACAGATCAAAAACTATGCATCGGACAGTTTCTGCTCTTAGCACAAATAAAGTTTATATTGATAAATAATACTAACCGGAGAATCTACGCTTCAACTCAAAAAATAACCGAGTTATGAATTTTTTGAAAAACTGCATTTTGGCCGGTTTTTTCCAATTTTCCCTTGGACTAAGGGTCTGATCGAGTCATCCTACCTCTCATTTTTTTCTCCTCTTCATTTTCTACAATAAGTCTATTGACACCATCACGATTCCTCTAGTAGTTTCAAGTTTATTAGCAAAACCTAAAAAGAAGCTATTTTTTGCATAAAAGTGTTAATAACAGAGATATAAATAATAAAATCGAGTGAAAGACATATCACTATATCATCATGTGGAACTATTTTACAACCTATGGCGAAGCTGGTTTTCTTCTAACACTTTTTACACAAAATGCTCACTCTAAATCTCTGTAGCTTGGCCTATTATGAAAATATTGGAATCAGTAAAAGGTTTCAACTGATACGTAAACTCTCTCAAATTGTTTATAAAAACTTTGATTCAATAGATCATTATTTGGGAGAAATTTTATCTACAACTCAAGAGTTAGCAGATATTGGATGTAATCTGGATGATGAAGAATTAGCTGAGTTGATGCTCATCGGATTTCCGGCAGAATTTGATCCATTAATAATGGCAATTGAAGCTACGAATAGAAAGTTATCATCTGATTTTGTCAAGTCGCAACTCATTCAGAGTGAACTGAAACAACGGCATTCCAATAAATGATATCAAAGAAAAAGCTTTAGCTATCAATGAAGTTAAATTTGTTCCTGTTTGTCATCATTTTTTCATTGGATGAAACTTCTTTGTTTGCTGGCGTCCTTAATAGTGAGAAATGGATACTAGATTCTGGTTGTACAACTCATATGAAGAACCACAAGAACTGGTATACTTCATATCAAGATGATGTTTCTTCTCAAGTTACTGTAGCTAATAATAGTACTATTCACAGTAAAGGTAAAGGTGATATTGATATAAAAATCCAAAATAGAACGAAGACTATTAAGGATGTTCTATATGTACTTAATGTTGTTGCTAATTTACTTTCTGTGAGTAGGATTGTCCAAAAAGATTATACTTTAATTTTTGATCATGAAAATTGTCGTATTTATAACGATAACGTAGAAATAACTGGTACATGTGAATTTACTGCGAAACAAGTGAATGGTTTATATATGTTTGATCATGAGAGTAAAAATAATGATTCAGTTTTAGTCACCGCTAGTAATTCAACGGCACTTTGGCATCGTCGCTTAGGTCACCTCAGTGCTCGAGGTATGTCTCTTCTACGTGATTCTTTAGCAACAAGTGTAAACTATAAAAATGATGTATAGAAGGAAAACTTGAAAATAAATCTTTTCCGAAAGAACAAGCACGTAGAGCTGAAGTATTAGAGTTAATACATACTGATCTTTACGGACCTATGTCTCCTTCCAGCTCTGGAGGATCGAATTATTCTATTTCTTTTACGGATGATTACACACGAGAAAGTTTCATTTTTTTTTTGAAAATAAAAATCAGAACACTTCACTGAAAATATTGATTGAATTCAAAAATTTAGTCGAAAAAAAATTATTGTAAACTCACACGTTTGCGGTATGATAATGGTGGCGAATAACGTAATAATAATGTAGATAGATGCATTAAAGATAATGGAATTATTAAAGAAACTACTATTCCATATACGCCACAACAAAATGGTGTAGCAGAACAATTCAATAAAACATTTATGGAAAACGCACGTAGTATGCATCAGGATTCGGGTTTGAATAAAAAATTTTTGGACGGAAGCAGTTAAAACTGCAAATTATTTGAAAAATCATTCACTCCTCAAATTCTGTAAAAGGAGCTGCACCCGAAGAAATGTGGGCTGGTCACAAAGTTGATTTAAGTCATCTCCGTGTATTTAGTTGTAGAGCCTATGTTTCGACCTCGAAACTAAACTAGATCCAAAAGCGAAATCTTTAATAATGGTTGGTTACTGCGAAGATTCGAAAGGTTGTAGATTAGCTGATTCCAATGGTTTTAACACTAAATCTAGATCTGTAGCATTCTTAGAAAATATAAAAGGTTGTTTATACACTATCATATTCGTCTAACTTCGTTCAATTTCGCGAGTAGTGTAGAGGAGGCATTACACCTTACCTATACCTTAACACTGACTTCACATAAAAACTGATATTTCGTATTATACAAGAATAGAATTGTCAAATATTCAAACATGAAGAAAATGCTCTGATTTTGTTTAAATATTATATGACTTATTTTCAGAATACCTTCAATGCAAGAACGGAAAATTTTTACTTTCATTCATCATTCACTCTTACGTATCTATGATGCGAACAAAGCGTGTATTAAATCGGCCAATAAATTATTTTAAAATTATTAATATATAATGTATGCCCCTCCATATTATTCAAACACTGATGACGATGGTGTTTAAAGTATATTTGCCCTGTTTCTTTTGTCTGGAGAATTTATTTCCTCCATCAGGCGATGAAACAACTGAACCAATTTCATATGGATTTTCAATATATATATATTTAAATTTTATTTGTAAAAAGGATAATAGTCCTGTATATCCTTTTTACGTAACATATTGTAACGTGTAAATTCCCCGCTTAACCGCCGCCACTGAATTCTAAATTGAAATACCGTGGTTCCACGCTATGAAATGCCTGAATGAATGACTTGCGTACGACGAGAATATCGAGATAGCGTCGATTTTGCAGGTCAAGCCTCGCTCTTTTCTGGAAAATAGTTGTTGAAGATACCACATCGTTAAGTGTTAGAATTATAGTCAATATCTATTGACCGACTATTCAATATATTAAAATTATTAAGTATCTGTGGCGTCTGATAGACGGTAAGTTATGAGAAGAAATATAATTATTTCGTATAAATGCATTATCTTGAAAATCTGAATTGATTCCTTGTTTCATTTTCCGCCAATTCATTTTTTTTATTTATCTATATTAAATTATTTATCTTCCAATATTGAAATAATCATCTTACATTTCGTAATTTAAAATATTTTTAATTTATTTGCTTATTTCACTCTCTCAATTTGACACAAGATTTTTGTAGGCTAACGATGGCAAATTTCACGTGGTCATATCTTATGTTCAGTTTAATGTTGGAACATATACTGTCTTTCTTAGCATATTTGCTTGAGATAAATCTAAATGTTAATTTGAATTGGCCATCGATACCCTACAGAGATTCTTGGGAGATTTTAAGTTTGAGACTGTATGTTGATTTGCCCCGAATTATTTTAGTCACCTTGGCTGGAGCTAGAAAGCTTTTTGATTGGAACTAAAAACCACCTTGACTGGAACCATAAAGGAAATTCTACTGAAGCTACGATACAACCGCTGCTAGAATCACCAAGAAACTAGGGACGAAGATTAGGCAATCAACGGAGTACAATCCACATAGAATAGAATATAGAACGTCGATAGAAAATTAAATAAATAAAAACAGATAAGTCTCATTGTAATAAGAAAGTACCTTCATTTTATCTTGTTGTTATTTCCGAAAACTAACTAGAACTAGAACCTATATATGTATTACCAATCTCCCAGCTAGCTCGGGCATATATCTCAAAAGGGAGAATGGTTACAATATTATCAAGTATGTATTAGTTCTATATTAAAATTCTATGGAGGCTTATCTAGAACCATTTATAATTAAGTCTAATGTTGCTGGGTAAACACATAATTATCATTTGTTGAGATTTTATTTATCTGAAATAGTTTGAAAGGATGTTTAATGGATTTAAGACATTAAATTGATTTTTCTTTTTAGGTGAGTTGAATATATTTTATTTAATCAGTTATATTGAGATTGTATATAAAATTGTACTTTTTTTTTAGAATAAATCAATTGTTAGAAGAATTCCATTGAATAATCTTATAATCAATTTGTTGTCAGCAGAGACATACAAGATGGTACGTATAGAGATATTTTTAGAATGTGAATCAATAAGAAAAGGAGAACCATTAATTAGTGTGAAAACTATAAAGAAATTCGAACAAAATAAGATTTACGAGTTTCCAAAAAAATATATGAATGCAGATTTTCATGAGAATTTATTAGCTATTCCAAGTATCCTTTACTGCAAGAGCAGTAAAGGAGATTATCAAAATGTAGTAGTTACTTCACCAGACGAATTAACTAATCTATATTTTGATGAAGAGGAAAATTTTGTGTTTGAAGATTTCCTTTTAGCAGAAGTGAAAGAATTATATTTGATTGATTCCAATAGTTCAGAATCAGAAGAATTAGATATATTGTCAACGGTCCAGTTTTTTGTTCTGGAGAAATTCAACGGTACTCAAAATGCAGAAGAATGGAAAAATTTATTCGACGAAGAATGCAGTCGTTTGAAGATATCATCAGAGATAGGGAAAATTCAGATACTTAGATTATTCCTAGAAGATAATGCGGTAGAATGGTATAAGGCCACTTCAACTAAGTTGTCGATAAATGGAAGTTGGAATCAATGGTCACAAAATTTTGAAGATACGCATGCCAGTAAAAATTGGAACCAGGTATTTTATGCTTATAAATTTCGTTATATTAGTGGACAATTATTAGATTATGCATTAAAAAAGGAGAGACTTTTGTTAGGTACTGATCCTAAAATGACTGAAAACACTAGTATCAATCTTATTGTTCATGGTTTGCCAAAGTATATATGTGAAAAGTTGAATATTGCTGAAGTGGATTCAACTGTGAAATTGATGAATTGTTTAGGATCTTACAATAATCATATACTAAAAACGTATGAAGATAAGTCAAATGAAGAAAAAATATATACGGTTAGGGAAAAAAAATCTTGTATAATTCATGAAAAATTTTTCTAGGACGTTATCATTCTACAGAAACTTGCTGGAATAAAAATAAAAATAAAAAAATAAATTACGCAGATGAAAAGATTTCAAAAAACTTGAAAGAACACCACTTATTCATTCAAATGTAATAGTTAATAACAAAAGGGTGATTGGAATTTATGATAGTGGTTCTAATGTAACTCTAGTTAACTCTAATATTATAGATGAATTTAAAGAAAATATTTTTCAAAATAAACACATTTTTCAAACAATTAGTGGTGTTACTAGAGGTGAAATTATGATAAAATTACCATTGAAAATTCATAATATAGAAAACGTTATAGATGCTTACGTAGTGAAAAATGATAATTTTTCATACGATTTATTAATAGATGTTATTAAAAATGTTCAATTACTTCAAGATGATAAATTAAATATTTTACAGAGAAATCCAGAAAATAATGCTATTGAAAATGTAACAAATTATGAATCTAATGATTTAAGATTACATTTTGATGAGAAAGATAAGATTGTTTCAAAAGAGAAGTTAGAAAGATTGAGAAAAGATTGTAGTGAAAATAATTTTTCAAACCTTATTGATATAGAAATAGAAAGCAATGCTACTATAATTATAGATGATTTAGAAGAAGAAGAAAATGATTCTCATTATATAGATTTAGAGTTCAGAATAAATTTCAATGAATTTACAGAAGATATAAATGAGAATGATTTGAATAGAGATGAGAATTGAAGATTTTAGAAATTATCAAATGTTATGATGATGTATTTGCTAAACATAAATTTGACGTAGGTTTAGTTAGAGACTATGAAGCTCATATAAAATTGATAGAAAATAAGTTCATTTCAGAAAAGCCTTATAGATGTTCTATTCCCGATCAGAAAGAAATTGAAAAGCAGGTTAATCAATTACTAGCTAGTGGTTTGATAGAAGAATCGTCTTCTCCCTATGCAGCTCCTGTAACATTAGCTTATAAAAAAGAAGATTGTAAACGCACAAGATTTGTTATTAATTTTCGAGAATTGAACATGATTTTAGTTCCAGAGTCCCAACCCTTTCCTAGAATTGAGGATATTATAGTAAAAGCAGGTAACTGTAGATTTTACTCAGTTTTAGACATCAGGTCAGCTTTCTGGACAACTGCTATTCGTGAAAAGGATCGTCACAAAACGGCTTTTGTGACACAATCTGGTCATTTTCAGTGGAGAAGGTTACCTTTCGGAATAAAGGTAGCACCAGCAATTTTTCAGCGTGTTATCAAATAATATACGTCGATATACATTAGCAGATTTCTGCATAAATTATATTGATATAATTGTTTTTCAGGAACGTTTGATGCACATTTAGAACATTTAGAAAATTTATTGCAAGCAACGAAAAAAGACGGTTTCAAATTAAGTTTGAAGAAATGTCATTTTATGCAACCATCTGTAAAATATTCAGGTCATATTATTAGTTATAATTTGGTCAAGCCTTGCAATGATAATTTAAGATCGATTCGTGAATTCCCACGACCAAAATCAATGAAAATATATTAGACAGTTTTTAGGTAAAATAAACTTTTATCATAAATACCTTAAGGATCACACAAGAATATTAGAACCATTACATAATTTATTAAGCAAACAAGTGATTTTTAAATGGGATGACAAATGTGAAGAGACTTTCAAATATATTAAAGAATATTTATTCGTCCTGTATTAGGAATTTTTGATCCAAATAGAGATACTTATATTTTTACCGATGCTAGTGCTTTAGGGATGGGAGCAATTCTGAAACAAAAACAAGATTGAGGGGATTTAAAACCAATAGCTTACTTCTCAAAAAAAGTTACTGCATCTCAAGCTAAGAAGAAAGCTATATATTTATAATGTTTAGCTATAAAAGAGGCAATTAAGTTTCGGCAACATTGGTTATTAGGTATTTCTTTTATAGTTATATCGGACCACAAACCATTAGAAAATTTAAGAGTTAAAGCTAGGACTGATGAAGAGTTAGGGGATTTAATATATTATCTATCTCAGTATAATATTGAAATTGAATATTCTCCAGGAAAGACGAATCAAGATGCTTTGTCTCGTAACCCAGTATTAGAGTCTTTTGAAAATTCAGATGATATACTTCAGGTAGTTAACTTAGTGAAACTTGAAGAAATTAAGTCAGATCAAAGTAGTATGAACTTTGAAATAGAAGATAGTGCATGGAAAAATAAGAATGGTCTTATATATAAAAAATTAAATAGTAGAGAAAGAATATTTATTACAGAGCAGTTTGCTATAAAGATAATGAAAAAAATTCATTTTTATTATGGTCATATTAGACCAACCCATCTTTCACTTAAAATGAGACCATTTTATTATTGTTAAAACTTTGATAAACTTATAGAGCAAATTTGTGATAGTTATGAAATATGTAAAAAAACAAAACACGAAAAGTTCGAACTCTAGGTTTATTATCTCAATTAGGTCCAGCCAAAAAACCTCCGAAATCATGTCTTTAGATACAATCAGTGGTTTTTCTGGTTATGGGTCTTCAAAAAAAATACTTACATTTATTAGTGGATCATTTCAGCAGATTTGCTTTCACATACTGCTCAACTGGTCAACAAGCTAGTGATATAATTAAATTTTTAAAACCAATTGTAGAAATGAAGAATATTAAAATTTTATTGGCAGATCAATATCTTGCCATTAATTCAAAAACTTTGAGAAAATGTTTGATTAAACATGACATCATATTAGTATTGACGGCTGTGGGTTGTCCATCATCGAATGGTTTAAATCAGAGGTTCCCAAACTTTTTTTCCTCATAGACCACTTTGAAAATTTTGCTGGTTCTGGTGGACCCCCTGCAGCTAAATATCTACCATATTCCCAAAACTCGACAAAATATGAAGATTAGATCTAACTATGGAAATTTGCTTTGCGGCTGAGTTGCAACCACGAAATAATAGTTTTCGAAAAAAGGTGAGAATTTATTGGTTAATTAATTAAATGATTTTGCTGTAAGTGGGTGTCAAAAAAGTGATGTTGGTGGCCAACTTTACTTTTTAGAAATCTACTCAAAGCTCAAGAAGCCAATCAATTCTCACTTTTACATATACAATATTTAGAAAACTCTCCCAACCCTTATTCGGAGTGGTAAAAATGAAAAGAGAAGTAGTTTATTTATTTGTGTTGTATTTATTCAAATATGTGATTAATACACTATTAATTATTAGGTTAACATCACATTGTAATATAACAGTTGATCAGTGAGTGAGTGAGTGAGTGAGTAAGTGAGTAAGTAAGTAAGTAAGTAAGTAAGTAAGTAAGTAAGTAAGTAAGTAAGTAAGTAAGTAAGTAAGTAAGTAAGTAAGTAAGTAAGTAAGTAAGTAAGTAAGTAAGTAAGTAAGTAAGTAAGTAAGTAAGTAAGTAAGTAAGTAAGTAAGTAAGTAAGTAAGTAAGTAAGTAAGTAAGTAAGTAAGTAAGTAAGTAAGTAAGTAAGTAAGTAAGTAAGTAAGTAAGTAAGTAAGTAAGTAAGTAAGTAAGTAAGTAAGTAAGTAAGTAAGTAAGTAAGTAAGTAAGTAAGTAAGTAAGTAAGTAAGTAAGTAAGTAAGTAAGTAAGTAAGTAAGTAAGTAAGTAAGTAAGTAAGTAAGTAAGTAAGTAAGTAAGTAAGTAAGTAAGTAAGTAAGTAAGTAAGTAAGTAAGTAAGTAAGTAAGTAAGTAAGTAAGTAAGTAAGTAAGTAAGTAAGTAAGTAAGTAAGTAAGTAAGTAAGTAAGAGTTTAATTAGCACTAAGGCTACTACAAAAAAAATACATATTTACATAAATTACACTATTTAATATTCTCATTCTTTATCGATTTTCTTGGAGGATTGCTTTCAGTTTTCTCTTGAACCATACTAGCGAAGTGGTCAATTTCAAGTTGGCAGGTAGTGAACTTATGTCTGAATATTCTTATCAATGCATTCTTCTTGTGACAAAGTGCTTATTTTTTCCGACACTGGCAAACACCATCATCGATTCACAATACTTTACTTTTCTTTTAGAAATTCAGGAAACAAATGAGTAACGTTTATCATTGGCATTTTTATTTATATTGGTAAAGAATCAAACAAATTCATGCGAGATTTCAAGCAAACACATTACAAGTCATATTTCGTTCCTTTGCAAGTCTGAACAAGAGTTGCGGACGACAGACGGCGGTGCTTTGCAAAACTCGACACGTTGTACTGAATATGGAATATGCAAGTTTTTAAAAGTAACAGTCGCTGAGCTTCTTAAAATATTATCTGCCTACATTGATAGGTGAAGTCAAGCCAACATTTTAGTTCTTCACTATCGAAACTATATAAATTTTCGTGGACCCCCGCTTACGAATTGTGAACCCCCATTATTTTGTCACGCCAACGTAGACCCCCGTCTAGTCTCCCTTGGACCCCTGGGGGTCCACCTGGACCACTTTGGGAATCAATGGTTTAAATGAACGTTTGTATCAAAATTTAGTAAATAGGATACGTTGTAAGATTAATGAACAACCAAATCATGCGTGGTCAGTTATTGCTACAGAATGCACTGAGCAGTATAATGATACTACTCATAGTGTAACAAAATTCTCTCCAAAATATTTAATGTAGGGTGTTCAATCACATATAATACCAGAAATATTATGTAAGGAATCTAATTTACATAAGGATAGAGAATTAGCATATAAAAATTCTGAAATAAATCATATTTCAAATAAAAATAGAATTGATAAAAATAGAAAAGATGTCAAATTTAATATTGGAGATGACGTGTATGTAGAACAAGGAAATCGATTAAATAGAAGAAAGTTAGATAGTGTACGTACAGGTCCACATACGATTTTAAATAAGATATCTAATGTAATATATATGATAAATTTAAGTCGGAAAAATTAGGCTGTTTAGGTGCATATTAATAAGTTAAGTCCCTTTTATAAACCCTAGGAAGGAGGACGTGAAAAGGATAATAGTTCTGTATATCCTTTTTAGTAACATATTATCAAGTATGTATTGATTCTATATTTATATTCTATGGAGGCTTATCTAGAACAATTTATAATTAATTCTAATGTTGCTGGGTAAACACATAATTATCATTTGTTGAGATTTTATTTATCTGGAATAGTTTGAAAGGATGTTTAATGGATGTATATCATTAAATTGACTTTTCTGTTTAGGTGAGTTGAATATATTTTAGTTAATTAGTTAGATTGAGATTGTATATAAAATTGTACTTTCTTCTTAGACTAAATCAATTCTTAGAAGAATTCCATTGAATAATCTTATATATATATATATATATATATAAATATATATATATATATATATATATATATATATATATATATATATATAATCTCTTGAAAAATATTAGCAATAACAGGCTTGTTGAATCTTAAAAAACTTGATTTTATTAAAAAGTTGACGTTTCGCCACGACATTCGTGGCTTTATCAAAACTTTTAAAAGAAAATAAATAAAAAAATAAAGCCACGAATGTCGTGGCGAAACGTCTACTTTTTAATAAAATCGAGTTTTTTAAGATTCAACAAGCCTGTTATTGCTAATAATTTTCAAGAGATTAGAAATAGTTCACAGGCAACAACAATTCGAATAAATAATTATTATATGTATATATATATATATAGGGCTATTCAAATTCGAGTATATGCATGGGGATTTCGATAACGGTAAGAGATAGAGCGATGGTTAAATGAGGGCAAAGTAGCATATTGCAGAGGTCAGTTATATGGATAAAAAAGATCTGATCTAGCTCCTTCAGTTCTGGAGTTATATAGGAAAAATCGAAAATTTCGAAATCCTTTTTTTGCCTATATCTTTTTATTTAATGAATTGTTTTCAAAACAATTGTCACTTTGCCATTGCCACTTTTTGTAGGCTATCTAAATATCTGAATGAAATTATATACAGGGTGTCGTATAAATTGGGCCACCCTCAACTTTCAATTTTCAAATACGGACCTGTATTTTTTATTGCATTTTTTTGAATGCCAAGAGTCATGTTTTATATTGACGTAGTATTTTCATCTAAATTACAGAGTGTTCTGGAAATATTGAACTATTAGCAGTAAAATTTCAACATTTTTCTAAAAATTCAGCTCTAATTAAAAAAATATCATAGAATAAGGTATAAAATGCCTAGGATTTGGAAGATAACCAACATTATTCGACGAAGAATGTCTTCTTCAAGAATTCATCCACATTTCGGTTCACGCAACTCATGATCAATGTACGAAAATGCGAAATTCTTGCTAGTACGTATATGTGCATATAATCATTGCCCAAACAAAAAAACGTTCGACTGGCAATCTTTATATTACAGACACCAATTAGGAAATATTTCATTGATACTCACTTTCCGAACTACCTACATTTTTCAGCAAATTCATGGGCATTCTGTTGCTATATACAATAAATTATGATTAAACTATTTGAATTCTCATAGTATGCTTTGGAAAATAAATATTTAGTTCACCTCACTTGTCATTATTTTGACAGTTTCTTGGAAATTATCGTTGGTATTTAATGAAAAATCTGATAGTACTGAAAATGGGTTTCCCCATAGAGCAGAAAAGAGATATGATTAACGTTTTCTACAGTCTTTCCGCTTGACATTTTCTTATGGGGTACACTAAAAAATAGAATATATCAAAACGAAATTGAAAATATAGAAGATTTAAGAATTAAAATCACGAACGCTTTCGCATCACTACGCCGAAGAGATATTTTCAGAGCGAATAATAACTTAAAAAAACGACTCCGTAAATGTCTGAAACGAGAAGATCATCAATTCAAACATTTATTTCGATTATGATTACTTATAATGACTTATTTCAATTCTAGATAATAACTAAACATGTTCTTGTGCGATAAGTCATAAAATATAAAAACCTATATGATTAATAATATGTGTCAATGTGATGAATAATGTTTGTGACAGATTATGTTTGTGAGTTCTCAGCAGAATACATACAACAGATCTTCCTCATACCTACTGAGGTGAATCGACATTGGAATCAATAATTATTCTACCAATGCTACATTATGGTGAAGAAATAAAATGTCTCTCGGGAATGTTGATTTTATTCTATTGTTATTCCGAACAAGTAGTGAGACTAGATAATCTGGGAATTCTGAAATTGATTTTTCTTAAGGAATCAATTTGTCTGATTCACCTCTCATTCTCTGATATTATTCAATTAGAGTTGTTATAGAATTAAAAAATGATGAGATATCACTAGTATCAGTTCAATATTCCCAAAACACTTTATGATTTATATAAAAATAAAACGCCAATATAAAACATATATAGGTAGTTCGGAAAGTGAGTATCAATGAAATATTTCCTAATTGGTGTCTGTAATATAAAGATTGCCAGTCGAACGTTTTTTTGTTTGGGCAATGATTATATGCACATATACGTACTAGCAAGAATTTCGCATTTTCGTACATTGATCAATAGATGCGTGAACCGAAATGTGGATGAATTCTTGAAGAAGACATTCTTCGTCGAATAATGTTGGTTATCTTCCAAATCCTAGGCATTTTATACCTTATTCTATGATATTTTTTTAATTAGAGCTGAATTTTTAGAAAAATGTTGAAAATTTACTGGTAATAGTTCAATATTTCCAGAACACTCTGTAATTTAGATGAAAATACTACGTCAATATAAAACATGACTCTTGGCATTCAAAAAAATGCAATAAAAAATACAGGTCCGTATTTGAAAATTGAAAGTTGAGGGTGGCCCAATTTATACGACACCCTGTATATAATTTCTATTCAGATATTTAGATAGCCTACAAAAAGTGGCAATGGCAAAGTGACAATTGTTTTGAAAACAATTCATTAAATTAAACAGATATAGGCAAAAAAAGGATTTCGAAATTTTCGATTTTTCCTATATAACTCCAGAACTGAAGGAGCTAGATCAGATCTTTTTTATCCATATAACTGACCTCTGCAATATGCTACTTTGCCCCCATTTAACCATCGCTCTATCTCTTACCGTTATCGAAATCCCCATGCATATACTCGAATTTGAATAGCCCTGTATATATATATAAGATTTTTCAATGGAATTCTTCTAACAATTGATTTATTCTGAAAAGAAAGTACAATTTTATAAACAATCTCAATCTAACTAATTAACTAAAATATATTCAACTCACCTAAAAAGAAAAGTCAATTTAATGTCATACATCCATTAAACATCCTTTCATATATATATATATATATATATATATATATATATATATATATATATATATATATATATATATACATTAAACACTTTATATATATATATATATATATATATATATATATATATATATATATATATATATATATAACTGAAATTGATTTCTCGCACATCACTCGGTGAAACATCATAAAGAATAAAGTATAAACTTCAAAATAAAAAACACTTGGCTTATGTTTCACTATATAAAAAAAATTTGATACTGTATTCAGCAATAACGAATAATCGACATGTTTCGAGTTATGACCTCAATATCAAGACTGACTACAGGAGAGTATTACATCTGATTTCATAAAACAGACAAAAGCAAAGGTGATACCTGAAAATCAATTTGTTCGTTTACAAGGGGTAGGTAATTGATTATTATGGGAGGAGAATTTCAAGAAGGTCAAGGCGCTTTCCTTTGTTACCTGAATGTAATAATTAGGAAATGATTGAATTTTATACAATGTTCAGAGAGGCCAGTGGTATTTTTATTTTGTAAAATTGACCTTTTATGTTCTTCAACACGAATGTTTATATTCCTTCCTGTTTGTCCAATATAAAAAGCAGGACAGTCGTCGCAAAATATTTTGCAAACACCACTTTCTTCTCAGATGTTAGATTTTTCTTTATTATTGACCAAGAATGAATTCAAGTTTCATTTATTTGTACAAATTGTGTTAACGTTATTTTTCGATAGTCTGTTACAAATTTTGCTACTTAAATTCGGCATATAATTTATTGAGAAGTATTTTAGTTCTTCATTAATAGTTTGCGTGAGGTATATTGAATGCAACAGATACTTTATTCGTTTTTTTCCAATGAGCTTATTGATAAGACTTTCATTGTAACCGTTATTGGTGGCTAATAATTTAATTGTATTAACATTTTTAAAATTTGAAAATTTGTTTGCGATAATGGAATAGTGAACAACCTATGTATGAGCGAATGAAAAGCACTGAGTTTCATTTTAATGTGTTGGTTACTGTCGCTGTGAATTAAAGTATCTGTGAAGGTTGGTTTTCTATAAATTTTGAAAGTATGAGAATTCAAATTCCTAGTAATCTGAACGTCTTAGAAATTCAAGGTACCGTTTCCGTTTTCTACTTCTCTTGTAAAATGAATCGAGTTGTAGAAAGTATTTATATATTTAAGGTAATTATCTAAATGCCTATCTGTACCGGTCCAAATACAAAAAAATATCATCTACATAACGCCTCCATAATGAAACGTTGGTAAGTAAATTATTATCAGCATTGAAAATTTTTTCTTTTAAGTTATTCATGAAAATTTTACTCAACAAAGGCGATAACGGTGATCTCATAGGAAATCCGTCTTCTTGTTTGTATAACATATTATTAAATTTGAAATAACTCTGTTTCAAACATGAGTTTAAGGCAGAAATTGTTTCGTTGAATAATAAAACTTAAAACAGATCCCACTAAAAAGTTCCAAAACGAAATAAAATCATTCATTAAGGATAGTAAAATCCTATTTTCAGATATTAACACTTCCATGAACCCACGCACCCCGGTTTTATATACTTTACCAAAAATACATTAAATTGATTGCCCGATGCGTCCAATAGTATCTTATATTAACGCTCCTGCTTATAAATTATGTCACTATTTGAATAAGAAATTACCCACCTTAATTCAATTCAATCCGGAGTATAGCATTAAAAATTCTATTCAGCTAGTCAATCATCTTAAGAATATCAAAATTCCTTTAAATGCTAAATTAATTTCATTTGACGTTATCAACTTATTTCCTTCCACGCCAACTCAAGAAGTTAAAAATATTGTTAAGCGATATCTAGAGATGAACCCAAATTTAACAACACATGGTCATATGCATCGTATAGATTCCAGCCAGGCTTAACCTAGCTAAGTCCACTCCCAGACTTAGTTATCTTCCCTCGCAGAATTCCTGTGTTACATCCTCCTACGCTATTAGGTTAACCGAGGGCTAGGAGGCATCCTTTTCAATACTTACCTCATCCTCTCCTTTTCCTTACATCATTTTCCTTCCCTACGACGGATACACTAATGACGACCGCTACGAACCCGGACTGAGGGATGTGTGCATGGCACTTCCCAAAAACATAAGAATGGACGCAAAACAGAAGAAAAAAGTACCCCAGGTAGGTACCGGCGGAGCCGGGGAATCCTACCCTGCATATGCAAGCTGCTCCATGGATTCTGGGGGGAGCAAGCTTCCATTGAAGACGACGACAAAAGCAAAGGAAAAGGATATGCATAAGGACGAGGATGGCACCACTACTAGGAAGTTAACCGCTAGAAATAAGGAGATCAGTACGGAAAACGAAAAGAACGGGAAAAGGATGCCCCAACCGACGAAAACTATGACCTTGCGGACCAGAAGAGAGCCTGCAATCCTGAGGTCAAACTCGGAAGGTCGAGCTAGTAAGTTTAAGAACCTGCAAGGTAAGCAGAGAAAGGCAAGCACGTGTAGCATAAGTGCGGAGCAGGACTTAAATGACGGGCAGCGAGAAGGAATGGAGGAGAATAACTTCACCAAAATAGCTCATCAGCCAGATAACGACCTAACTGGTCAAGAGACTATCGAGGGCACCTTCCATACGCCAAGAGCAACGCCCAACTACGAAAGCCAGAAACCAAAGTCTGAACATATGAAGAGCATAATGATAGAGTTTAGTACGCCAGAAGCTATGGAGGAGGAGCAGAGATCTCTGAGGGAAGTCACAAAGAAGGAAGAACGGGTATTATTCCTTAAAAGAACGAGATCGGAAGAAGAGGAGGATACGGCCCTGATAACGAGTTCCCCTACAGTGGATTACTCGTTCGAGTTCGAGGATGAAGGAGAGGATTCTTTCGGTGCCCTGGTAAAGAGGAGAAGGGTGGAATACGCACTAAGCGTGTCGGTCGATCAGTTTCAGGCTCTGGCGGGCATACTATTGGTGGCAGCACAAAGATTAGAAGATTTCATTTCTACAGCGGAGGGGTTGAGCCCAGAGAATGAAGTGGAGCTAGAGAGCATAAAGGCTGGCCTAGTTAGAGGAGCGGAGGAAGCTAAGACGGGAGTTTCGGGCAAGATCAGCAAATCGGTGCACACCCAGACGGAAGGCCCAATAGAGGCTACAAATAGCCAATTTAGGGCTATAGAGATTAAAGAAAAGCTGCAAGATATCTCAAGTGAAGCGGATCTCAGTAACATTCTTCAGATGGAATGGCCAGACGAGACTTTCAGCACGCTTGTGTCGCATAAGAACATCACCGGCCCTGAAGTTTCGGGAAATATCGTAATCCTAGCCCAGGCAGAAAGAATGAAGGAGGTCAAATACATTAGACAGTTGACGGGGACGGCAAAAAAAATGTACTCGTACATCCGGGAGGGCCGAGTGAAGGAAGGAGAACAGCTTTTAAAGAAGGCAGAGGGCTGGTCCCTCGTAGGAGGGGAACAAGTGACGGAGGAAGGGGATACCTACTTCGTAGCGCTCACTAATACGAACGAAATATTGAAGTGGGACCTGTATAGGAATTTAGTGGAACTGAAAGAGAGTACACAAGGAAAGGGCACGTGCCATATTGCGATAGAAGCACGAATTGATAGCCTAGAGAAGCGGAAAATTGTGGAGAGCGCAATGTACGATTACAGAGGAATGGTCATCCTTCACGAAAAAGCGGAAGAAAGATCGGAAAACGTGAACATGAACAGAAAGAAAAGGCCAGAACACGAACCACGGAGGCTGTGGTGCATAACAGCAGGGTGAGGGCACGACATATGCTCAAATGGTGTTCCAATTCAAAAAGGAGGTAGGAAACGATAGGGCAGTAGCCCAAGAAATCAGAAATCTGAGGATGACCAGGGCAGGCCACCTCCCTGGTGGAGCCTGAAGAAGGGCTCTAAAGGAAGGGACAAATATTCTGCAATAGAGCGAAGGCCAAAATCAAAGATGGAAATATTTAAATTATATGGGACCAAAGACAAAAGAGCAGCGATAAACGGTCCTATGGCCTAGATATAGACGTGACGACAGCCCAAGTGCTGGCTGAAATGAGAAGAGGAGTTTGGCAGATGGAGCCCGCAGTAAAGACCTAAGAAATAAGGGCCCTCAGACCGATAATGCGGAGGCCGACAGGCAGCAAATCCTATCCTGGCTCCCATAAAAAACGACTGAGGCCCTAATAGGCGAGGAAAAACAGCGAAGGATTGGACTCTCAGGACAGTGAGCTTTCAAGCAACGTGTGGAGACATTATGATGCCACAAATGCTGGGAAACTGGTCATATTGGAAAAACCTGCAAAGGACCAGACAGGAAAGACCTCTGGCCAGAAACTGCGGAAGGGCGGGACACAAGGCGGCAACCTGCCCAATTCTCCCTTTCTTGCACTTGATCTGTGAAACACAGGGCCACAGAACGAGGTTACTGGACTATGTAATAAAAAAAGGGAAAGAGAAAAAACATTGCTGTGATATTAATAATGAAACGCATACGCCAAAAACCATAGAGAGTCTAGTCAACCATCAGAGAATATATATTGTGAAGTGTCCATTTTTATGCCAAGAGTTGTATTATTATGTTGAAAATGCATGTTTCAGAAACTTATTTTTACAGCGGAATAGCGTTTTGTTCACAGGTGTGCGTAATATTTTAATGCTGTTCGTGAGCGGTAGAATAAGTATACATTACTATTTATCACTGTTTGTGTATGTGCGCTATGCTGTACCAGCCGAGGGCCCAGGCGGAGAGGGTTATCCTCTGGGGGTACGTTTCGGAAATGCTTAAGATACTGCAGGTATCGGCCCACGATTACATGTGGGCGGAATCCCTGGCAACAGATATAGATGTAATTGTGATATCGGAGCCGAACAAAAAATTATGCACTTCAAATAATTGGCTCACCGATAAGAGGAAGGATGTAGCAGTGGTTTTCCCCACTAGGGACGTGCAGGTGGGGGCGGTAAAACCAGGGGATGGTTTTGTGGTAAAGCAGATTGTGGGATTCACTTTGCTAGCGACCTACGGCTCACCCAATGTGGATCTCGCAATCTTGAAATTCAGAAGAATTAAACATATACTATTATTTGTTAATATGAAAGTGAAATAGGAGTGAAAAAAAATTCAGAGATTAATTAATAATTATCATCCAAATTAAAACCATAGATTCAACTCAACACCAGATCATGTCACATCTTCCGTTGACTTGTCTGATTCTAAAAACCCAAATTTCCAAATGAAATTGTTTGTGCCTTACTGACGGGCTGCAAATCTTCATCATCAACGAACGCCATCAAAATCATCAAATAGTGCTGCTGAAGGGCCCCAACTATGGTTTTTCTTCCATTAAGAATGCGATATCAACAATGTCATCCATTAATGAGTCATCATTGTTTTTTCTTTTTTTTGGGTGGTGAACCTCCACATAATATAAAGCTTCCCCTTGTTTTCCTTTCTGGCCTTACAGTTCTTGCGTAAGTTCCTTCTCGTCGGTTTTCATAACATTTTTCAGGCAGGCAGCACAATTCCCACTATATATGGAAGTTACAGACAAGCGAAAAACTATTGAAGAAATCTTTCTCAATGTCTGACCAAAGACCTTTTTTCTTTCTGAGAGAGCCGGAAACTTCTCGCGTTTTCTTATCCTCAAGAATTTTCTTAGAATATTTGTCTGCAATATTAAAGTATAGTGAAAGACGTTTTTCTTCGCACTCGCATGAAATTTTGGGGCCACTCTGAAACTCTTTTGTTGGCTCATTGATGTTCGATTATTATATTTTTCTGTTTAGAGCACGCGCAATTACTGCACTCTTGTCCACGATTACAAATTCACAATTTAAACGAACCAATTACAGCAACAACAGCATCTGAAAAAATTAGAACCATTTAAAAAGCAATTGGAGAGGTTAAGATAACTGGTCAACAATAAGATGCTCCCTCGCATAAAATGCGGACGTTGTCAGTAATTAAATTGTGGCTACGGAAACCGGGCTAGCTCAAATTTGTATTCGGATGCAGTACTGAATAAATTATTAAGCGCAGATTTTATATCTTTTAAAGCGCCGCCTTACATAAGCTAAGCTTTAGGTGGAAAACGATTGACACCATGGCATCAAGTCAGTTTGATAATGAGGTTTCATAACTCGACACATGTCGAACTATTACGGTTAACTTGCAAATTTTACAGTATCTTAAAAATTTACTATAGTGAAAACATAAGCAAAGGGGTGTTTTTCATTTTGAAGTGTTTATACTTTATTCATATGATATAATATATAAATAATATATATTATAAATATATATAATTTATATATATATATATAAATATATTGGATATATTCTCCCCCCGTAACAAATAACATTCAAGGAATTATTTTCGGGAAGCGGTCAGTTTGATTGAAATCTAATTTTATTCTAAATTTTTTGCCTTTTTTTTTTGGCTTCTTCGGAGAAGCTACAAATAAATGTTACAATAAAATTTTATTTTATTGTAACATTATATTTGTAGCTTCTCCTGAAGAAGCCATAAAATAAATGGCAAAATATTGAAAAAAATTGGGGATTTCAATCAACACTGACCGCTTCCCTTTTATAATTCCTTATTATTTTAAAATATTTATAAATTATATATATATATAAATTTTATTTATTAAATATATATAAAAAAAAGTGCCCCTGTGCGGGGTTCTAGACCACTTTCAAGTCCGAAATGTCATTTTCGCATGTTTTGACTAACTGTAATTTTAGGGGTTATGAAAAAAACCTTTATGGGGCCCAGAGAACTGAAATTTTTTTATGAGGGATTCTTCATGGGGGCACCGGGGCTCCAGAAATCTTATGTGGGCCCCGGGGGGGTCTTCATGTAGGTCCCCAGGAGTCTTCATGTGGGTTCGGGAGATATTATATGATATATATAGGAATGGTCCTCGGGTGTCTTCCTGGGGGCCCGGGGGGGCTTCAGGATTCTTCAAGGGGGCCCCCGGGGGTCTTCATGTGTGTTCAGTAGATTATATGATTTTATAGGACCGAAGGGGGGAAAAAATTCGGGTATATAGGGGGGCCGTCTTCGTAGATTTGGATATCAGTTTTTATCCCTAGTTTTTAAAAAAAAAAGTTATTTTTTTAAAAAAAATTTTTTTTCCCCTTTTATAAAAAAAATAAAATTTGCGTTCAAGCGAAAAAAAAAATGAAATATATAATTTTAAGTCAAAAATTTTTTGCATAAAATATCACATCAGCAAATTCTCATTAGAATAATCTTTTAAAATTTTAAATTGTCGGAGGTTTTATCGAAAGAAAGGAAAAACGTGTAGAAGTCGAACGGGGAATGGGGAATTTGCTGATTCAACAAAAATTTCCCGGGATGTACAAAACGAATAAATTTTTTAAATGTTAGATATATGTATATTTTAAAAGTATTTTTTCATGAAAATTTTTTTAAAAGGTGTACACCCGGGGGGATAAATGAACTTTAAAAAAACAAATTCTCTTTTTATAAAATTTTTTTAAACAAATTTCTTTGAAGGTTCATTTTTTTACGTTTTTTTTCCCCAAATTTAGTAACACAAAAACCGGATAATTAATTTGTTAGATACTTGTTAAATTTTTTCCCCTTTCAATTTTTAATTTTTTTTCCCCCGAAAAAAAAGGGAAAAATTTTTTTTTTGGGGGTGTACATATTAGAAAAAATTTTTTAAATTTGAAATTTTTTGTTTTGTAGAAGCACCAGTCAACCATTTTTTTAAAAATTGGGGGGTTTTTTTTTTTTTTTTCGGGATGATGCTAAAAAAATTTTTTTGGGGAGAAATTTTAAAAAATTAAAATTTTTTTAGAAGGGGGAAGGGGGTTGGTAGATGGTTGAATTATAAAAAAAAAATTTTAAATTTTTTGGAAAACCCCCAGATATAAAAGGGGGTAAGAATTTTCCTCATTCTTTTAACAAGCTTCCACAAACTCGGGGACCAATTTATCAATTTTTAATTTTTATCGTAAAATATTAAGCATATACCAATCTATTTTTAAAAAAGGGGTTTGGGGGTTTTGGGGGGGGTCAGAAAAAACCCCGTTTAATTTGGAGGGACGTTTTTTCGGCTTTCAAGAATAGAATGCGAACAGGATGATTTTTTTAAAAATTTAAAAAAAAAAAGGGATCCCGAAGAGTTCCTCAGTAGAACTTTCAGAATTTTTAATAATAAAATAAAATCGCTCTTCAAAATTCAATTTTAAAAGTTAATTTTAAATTTTTTAAAAGTGAATTATATCAAACCAGATACTAGGGAGGAAAGTTTTAAAACTTTTTTTTTGGGGGTTCTGTTGTTGATCTCCCCCGATAACTTGAAAGAATTGTATAATACTAAATTTCGAGCTGTCATTCGGGGGAAAAAAATGGATGAGTTTCAGGAGCGTACAGTGGGGTGGGTTTTTTTCCCAAAATTCTTAAAAAAAAATCAATATAAATGAATACAGGCCGATAACAATAGGTAATTCTACATATGTAGAGCTACCAAATGTTATTCAAAATAAAAAAGCCGAAAAAAAATTTTGTTAAGAAAATGACTCCCATTTTTCCTTTGGGCAGTCATGTCATGTTTAAACCTGCTGGGGGAAAAAATATTGATAGGACTTCTTCATCCCCCCCACCTAGCTCTTTTTAAAAAATTTTTATGAGGGTATTTTTTTTCCCAAAAAACTCTAGACCAAATTCCTAATTTTTGAAAAACTCAACGATTTAGCAATTAACGTGTACGCGATTGAAAAAAAAAAAACAGTGGTTCCGATATTTTTGAGAAAATTTTAAAAAGATAAAAAGCGTATTTTTTTATTAATGGAAAAAAACGGAAAAAAATTACATTTTTTTTCATGAAAAAAAACTGCCCAATTTTGAAGAAAAAACAGTTTTCTTTTTTTTTTGGGGAAAAAAAACATGTCACGTCTACTTAGATCTCAAAATTCAAAGCTCATAAAATTTTTTTTTTTGATATATGTTTTAAATAATTTTTAAAAAAAAAATTTTCATTAAAAAAATCATAAAAATTATTGTGAGGTCTAAACGAATGTAAAGTATCGTGTCCTCCGGAGGGATTTTTTTTTATAGAGTTTAAAAATTATTTGAATAAGGAAAAGGCCCATTTATAGTTTACGCTGATATTGAATGTCTTTTGGTTGAATGGGGGGAAAAAAATTTTATCTGAAAAAACTGGGGTTTTAAAAAAAAAACACATTCCTTACAGTATACTTATTATCTGCATTGTAGTTTCGATGACCCCAATTTTCCTTTTAAAAAGTCATTTTACAGGGAAAAAATTGTCAGTTTTGGGTTTTTATGAAAGAGCTTTCTCAACGGGGTAAAAGGGTATGGAACCCTGTTTTTTTTTATAACGCCCCTTTTTGAATAAACTTTCAAAAAAAGAATGGAGTTCTTTTTTAAAAATCTAAAAAAATTTTCATATCTGTAAAAAAAACCATTTAACCCCACAGAAAACCCCGATTTAAAAAATCACTGTCATTTCACGGGGGGTTTTTTTTGGGGTCCTGCACATCAAGACTGTAATTTAAATTTTTCAAAAACAGACAGAATGTAGCTGTGGTCCTACAAAACCCCCAAAGGGGGTTTTTGTTTTTTACATTTTAAAAAATAAAAAATCTTGTGTCAGATATCGATGGTAGAGTTAATTTTTCTACCGATAAAAAAAGATCGATACATAGGTTTTACGAAACTTTTTAGCAGTTCCCCTTCATTTCCAAAAAAATTTATAGACTCATTTAGATTTATGCCCCAAAAAGTATAGAGAAATTAGCGTCTTTTTTGAAACCTGAACAGAAAAAAATTGTTGGGGAAAACATTATAAAAAGATGACGAACAGTTTCAGTTATTGAAAAAAAAGGGGGGGTTTTTTCCCTATGACTACATGAATTCATGGGACAGACTTGACGACACAGCACTTCCATAAAAAAAGAACAATTCTACAATAAAAATGACTGACACAAACTTTTTTGACGAAGACTATAAACATGTTTTTTAAAGTATGGGACTCTTTTAACTTGAAAAATATGCGTAAAAACAGTGATTTTTTCCTCAAAACTGATGTTTTGCTATTTTGCGGGCTTTTTTTTAAAACTTCAAAACAAGATTGAAAGGGGAAAACCTTTCACTCGACCCTGCTCATTATTTTTTCCCTACCGGGGTTTTTTCACAGGGGGTGCAATGTTGAAATATACATAAAAAATTTAAAAAAATTTTTTTGGGGAAAGGGTATCAACCAAGTCATGTTTATCGAGAAAGGGTTGCGAGGGGGTATATCTCAATGTTTTTAAACCGGTACGGAAAGGCTAATAATAATATATGGGAGAACAATATAATCCAACGAACCAGAGTCCTTTTTTGATGTATTTCGATGTCGTGAACTTAGGGGGAAAAGCTGCTATGCGGGAACTATTTACCGTATAAAAATTTTTTTGAATGGACAGACGAATATCCAACAGCCCTTTTTCCCTTGATTCCTGACAACTCAATGTGGGTTTTTTTTTATGAAGTTGATTTAGACTCCCCCCTAGATTTACAGGGAATCCATAAAGTTTTTCCCATTCTGTCCCGAGAAAATGATACCCCCTCAAAAAAAAAATTTTAAACAGGAAAAATTACTTACAACTTTATACCCAAAAAATAACTGGGGGTTCCATTTAGATATTTGAAAATTTTTTTGGAAAGGGGGGGTTTTTAAAATAAGGAACATTCACAGATTTACTGCTTTTTAAAAAAAAAAAGGGGGGTTTTGAAACCAATATAGAAAAAAATTCAAAATTACGAGCTGAAAGTAAGAATAAATTTAAAAAAAAAAATATTTTATAAATTAATGAAAAAACGCGGTTTTTTTGGAAAATTTTTTGGGAAAAATATTAGAAAATAAAAAAATCTTTAAAAAATTGTTAATATTTGGGGGGGGGGGGGGTATGGTAAAAAAAATTAAAAATAGCTCTCCCAAATTTTTTCCCACAGTTCTGTTATCATAGACGACATTGTTAAAAATTGGGAACTCAATAAAACTCAAATAGTATTCAATAAACCTATATTTTTTGGGTTTTTTTCGATTTTAGTTTTTTCAAAAACTTATCTTTATTTTTTTCTTTAAAAATTTTTTAAAAAAAAATTTTAAAAATTGACAGCAACATCAAGCTTCTTTATACGGACATTGACAGTTTGATTTTTACCATTTCAAACATCAAAACATCTACAAATCAGGGGGAAATGTAAAAAAATTTTTGGGACACATCTGACGGGGGTTTTTAAAAATAATTTTTTTTGGGTTTTTCCCCCCCAAAGGAAAAAGGGGAAGGTGATTGGAAAAAAAAAAAGGGGATGAAAATGAGGGCAAAATCAGGGGGGAATTCATTGGATTAGGTCTAAGATGTACACCTTTAGATTACTCAATCGAGTGAAAAAAAGACTAAAAAAGGGGTTTGTAAAAAAAATCTTCACTTTAAAACGATCACATTCGAAGATTTACGGGCATTCTTTTTCAACAACGAAATCCTCAAAAAGACAGCAAAATTCCATACAATCAGACAAGCATATAGTAACATCGAAGAAAACTTTCAAAAATAGCATTATAAAGCCAACGACAAAAAAATTTTTAAAAATCTACTTAAAAAACCCGACATGTACCAGGGGGGTATCAATTTTTTAGATCGAATGATCTTAAATTTTTGTGTTAAAAATCATTTATCAAATTTTTTTAAAATTTATATATAAAATATAAAAAAAAAAGGGGTTTTTTTTTTTTTTTACACTAAAACATTTGTAAATAAAAACTCTTTTTTTTTAACTGAATGTTTTATTCTCCTACGAAATTGAACATTTCCCCTTTCTACATCATTTAAAACTCTATTTTTATTAAATTTTCATACATTTTTAAAATTCCATAATTTTTTAAAATTTTTGGATTTATATTACAGAAGGCATGAATTACATCCTCAAAGATTTATTGCTATTCCAAGTAATTTCTTTAACAATTATTTTAAAAATTTTTTCGATAATAAAAAAGAAAATTTTTTTTTGGGAACAATTTTCAATTCTTTTCCCCTTTTTAAAATTTTTCATTAAATTTTATAAGTTCGGATACTTTTAGATGCTGTGAAATATAAAAAATTTTCCCATTTTTGCTACTTTAGAACACTTTTTCTACTTCATCGAAAAAAAATTCAGCTCCCCTAAAATTTTTTCTCCTTTCCCCCATTTTTTTCTCAATTTTAAATTTTTTGAACGATTCCCATTCATTTTTCATTTAAAAGACATTTACGACTTATTTTCAGCTAACTCTCACACCCGGACTGAAGTCTCGAGCTGGCTCAAACCATTTTCAACTAGAAAAAACTCCAAACGTTAAAGCCACAATTTTTAAAAAAAAATTTTTTTTTTTTTGATGCCTCATTCGTAGACACCCAAAATTTTTATCCAATTTTTTCGTCGATAAAACCGCTGTCTTGGGGAAAAACTTTTTGCTTCAAAAAACAATACTCAACTGAAAAAATAGTTTGTTTTTTTTGATTTTCCCAAAAAAACATGTGACTTTGGGGGTTTCCCAACCAATGAAAAAACACTTTAAAATTTTCCCCTTTTTTTTCGCAAGACTTTTTTCCCCCCAAATAAACGTCAGAGTAATTTTTTTTTCTGTAATTTTCCCCCTTTTTTTTAAAAAACCCCCACTGATGGGATGTCCTTTTTTATCTTCGAGTAGGTTTTAAAAAAAAATGGGTTGGTTATTTTGAAAATTTAGCGATTTTAACAGTTCCCGTAGTCCATTTTTTGTATATTTTCCTTTTTTAAAAAAAATGCTTGGCCTTACTGATTCGTTTCCATATCGCCAACATTTTAATTTAAAAATTTTTTTTCCCGCAATCCCCTTTTTTTGAGAATATACTGACTCAGTAAGAGTTTTTTTTTTTTTTTTTTTGACGTTTACGTGGGGTTTTTTTTTTCCCCAAATTTTTTTATGTTTAGAAAAAAATTTTATTTGTCAACGTATTTTCAAGGGGGTCAATTTTCCCCCTTTTAAAATTTCCCCCCCAAAAAAAAAATATTTAAACAATTTTTTCCTTGAGAGTGCGTTAACTCGTTCAACAATGGCAGCTTTCTTGATGCTTACGTATTATAGTGGTTAATATTATATTTTTTCATTAAATTCTGAAATTTTGTATTGAAAAAAAATTCCCTTTTTCCCTTTTTTTTCCCACTGTAGGGTTTTTTAGGTCTCCTACCACTTTTCTCGAGTATATCCGAAAACGCACGAGTGACTTCTTCACCGGGGGTTTGTTTTCAATACCCTAGCCCACCAAAAAATTTAGAAAAAAAACCCCAAAAATACAAGAATAAATTTTTTTTCCCTTTTTTTTTTGCGAGCATTTCATGTCCATCTGTCCCAAATCACATTGCCACAAGTCATCTAATCCCCAATGATTGTACGCCTTCGTACGAAATTTCTTCTTCAGGTTTATGTAGTTCTTTGAAATACTTGATTTTTTTTCTCGTGAATGTTGCAAACATTGGGGCTGAGGGGGTTGATTTTTTTAACCCCTGAATTCAATCAAGGGGGTTCTTATATTTTATATCGTTTGATATTTGTTGTTTTTTTTTTATTTTTTATTAACTTCAATTTTTTACTCAGTTTTTTTAATTCATTTCCAAGTTTTTTAAGTTTATCATCAATAACATTTATCCTACCTCCCATTTTTTCAATTCATGAGTTTCCAAAATTTTTTAAAACAGTTCTTTTTTGGTTTTTTTATATCAGTTTTTTAAACCCCTTCGTCTTAGAACTACTACTTTTTTTGGGAGCCCCCTCCGTTTTTATTTTTGGGGATTTTAACTTACAGAGTTTTTTTCGCACCAAAACCCCAAAATCACCTTGCGCTTTTGTGGGGAATCCTTCGATTCTTTTACGTTTCACGTGGACGTACGAGACGAACGACCAAACTTATCAATCGAATGACTAGATTGAATAGTTTTTCACTTACTTTAGTATATAACATTAGCTTCACGAAGCTCCCGATAATCGACTCGATTTCATTGTCATTAGAGGAATTTCCAGCAAGCTTAGAAGCGTATAATAAAGGGAAATCGATCTACGATCTCATTCACATCATCCCAGTAGAAAATTTTTCTCCATAGGTTTGTCGTTATACGTCATAAAAACCTTTTCCACTCGACTTCGAAGGAAACAATCGTTTTATAATAAAAACTATATTTTTTTAAATCTTACTACTTCTGACCTGTCTTGGGAGTCAAACCCCCCTTTTTTGTACATTTTTTTTTTTCCCAAAAATTTTCCAAAAATTTTCTGTATCTTCATCGGTATATTCTTGAGGATTTTTTATAAAAATTTTAGCTCTTTTAAAAACCGGGGTACCGAAAAAAATTTCCCCCCCCTTTAATAATAATGTTACCGCTTTTTTTATCGAAATCTTTTTCAGGGGGTTTCCCAGGGTCCATTTTGATATCTCGGGGGTTTTTTTGGGCCAAAAAATAGGATCAAAGTGGTTGACTGATTCCAACCCTTTTTATTGAATTTTTTCTTTCTGGTTCTGGTATTGTGAAAAGTATTCATTCAACTGCTCGGAATTTTTTCAACTCGTCAAATAGTAGTTGTGTTTTTTTGGGGGTTTTTTTCCCCCCCAAAAAAAAAATTTTTTCTTCGTCGTCCCCTCAGCATCGGAAGTTTTTTTTTAATTTTAGATTACTACTATATCTTAGGTAAAAAAACTAGGAGTAGAAACTATTTTTTGAACTTTCATTTTTTAAAAGGTGAACTTCCTTCCCCCAGGTTTTTTTAAAAATTTTTATTAAAGGGAAAAGGGGGAGGATGATATTTAAAAAAGGGGCCTTTTTGGAAAAGGAGTCGTTGGGGGGCCCAATCTTTGGGGAAAACCTAGGGGGGTCGTTTTGGGAAAGGAGTCGTTGGGGGGAAAAAAATCGTTGGGATCCACTCCGGGTAACGGTGTCGATGGAAATCGTAATCGTTTTAACGCATACTTGTTGAACAACGGGTTTTAGTTTTCCCAAAACCCCCCCGTTTGGGGGGGTTTTTTAGTTGCACGTTGGAGTATTGAAGCCCCCTTTCTTATCCTCTATTCGTTCAAGACGTTTTTTTATTGGAGAAAATATTCGTTGAAAAACTTTTTTTCCCCCTCAGATCTTTTTCCCCCCCCTTTAAGGGGAAAAAAAATTTTTTCCTTACATCTCTAACAAAACTGTTGAATCTTAAAAATTTCGTTGGTGCCCCCTTAGACAAGTTCCCTTTGGGGGGGATGATGCTGAAAGTCAACTGAACACTAATTATTATGATTTTTTTTTTTTTAAATTTATCAAAGGGGCCCCCCCGATAAAACCCCCCTTTTTTTAAAAAGAAATCCTTCACTATAACTATAAACCCATATTTATCTGCGTTCCCCCAAAAAAGAGGCATAATTTTTCCCTTTTTTTTTATCATACGTCATATCTGGGCTAAAAATGTTCATTTATAAACGTGACGTAGGTTAATATCATCCTGTTTTTAAAAGGGGCTATTATGTTTCCGTTGTCACGTGTTAGATGTTTCTTTATAGAAACGTAGGGGTTTTGGGGGAAAAATGCTACGTCAATGGACTTATGCGACCCATAGAATAATAATCCTTAATTTTTTCTGTTGTCACCCCCCATATTTATCGAAAAAAAAAAATTGAATTTTCCGTGCTTCACAAGGGTCAATGATCTCATCACTTTCCTTTGGGGGTTTTGGGGGAAAATCCAATATCGGGTATACTCTTTAAAAAATTGCTCCAATAAGCGATACTTGGGCTGATAGAACTTTTCGAGAAAATATAAACGTTTTCAAATCTAAGTCCCCCCGGATTGAAAAGTAAATTTAGAGCAGAGCTTGGATTTTTCCCCCCCCACTAGGACCAACCCATAAGAAATCTTTCAAAATGTTTGGGAATAAATCACCATGTCTTTTACAATCTGATCCCCCAAAAATCTAAAAAATTTTTAATCGGTAGCTTAGTTGTTTGTTGTTTTGACAAAACATCTTTTTCTATTTTAAATAAAAAAAAAAACTCTATATAAATATATTTTAAATTTAAAATTTTTTAAAAAAAAATTTACTTTTGTGTTTCCTTAAATATTGAAAATAATACATTCACATCTACAAGATCCCCCGGGGGCATTTTGAGCAAGCTATTCCATCAACATAGTCTTCATCTGGCCTTCCCAATTTCATTTCAATGGACAACAATATATTTTTTTTCCCCCCCAAATTTTTTTCCAAAAGTCGTTCATCTTCTAAAATGTTGCATTCAGTTTTTTTAAAGGGTTTTTTTTAAGCAATATATGGTTAAACCCCCCCCCGTACACTTTACATGATTATCGTAAAATATATATTTTTTTTTTAGAGAATTATTTTTACATTATAGAAACATCTGATTAAAACAAGAACGAACATAGATATAAGCCCGATATGTTGATATGAATATATATTTCACTATTATTTCATTGAGCGACTCTTCAGACATCTTTTTCTCTGTAATGCTCTACGTATTTCTGAATTTTTTTTGATGGAAGTGGTTATAAATAAATAAAACAATAATTCTTCCCCACATTTTTTATTGGGACCCCATCTTCTAGGTTTACTTTTTAGTTTACTGAATCTATTTTTATTATGAAAAACATGGGGAAACCGGGTTTTCCCAAAGGGCATTTTTTTTTAAGGGGAAACAAAAAATCTTCTTCTTAGCCCCATAAGCACAATTTTCTTCTTCAATATTTTTAAAATTTTTTTAAATGTAGATCTATAGCAGACTGTCTGTATGGTGTTCTATTTCGGTATGAAGTTCCCAAAAACCCCTTCAAACAAATCTTTGGAATTTGTCATACTGCACATGCGCTCCCCATTTTCCATCTGCATGCATAGGGGTTTTGTTTCAATTGAAATTTGGGGGGTCCAACCATAATTTTCTCATTTTTTTATTAGAAGTTTTAGACCAATAAAAAATTTTAATTTTTTTCAATAGAAAATCGATTTTTGTTTTCCCTTCCCAATATACGATATCTACTTTTTTGGGTTTGTATTTTTTTGGGGGAAAAAAGCATTTTATTTTTTTTGTACAATACATTCCCCTCTGAAAAACCCCCAGACCATGTTTTATATCGTTCCAAGTATCTGATTTTTTTTTTCTTAATTTTTTGGGGTAAGTGTGGAATATCCTCTTGGAGGCTTAAATATGAAATGAGCGATTTTATTTCCATTATTTATAGCTAGCTCTTTCGGGGAAAAAATTTTTCAGCAAGGGGCCCAATTTTCCCTTTGGGTATCTACCGTTAAAAAACCCTTTATCTTCAGAGTATGATTTTTTAACTGTTTTTGAAAATGTAACCTTCTTTACATTTTTACTTAGGGGGGGATATTGATGACGAAATTTTATGTATTATTATACAGTTTTTCTCTTGTAGATGCTGGAAATCCATTTCTAGCGTAATTTCCAATTTAACATCCGGGGGAGAAGATTTGAAGCTTTCATCACGTCTAGAGCAGTGGGGTTACAAATATAGCCCGTGATTTTTAATTGGGGGATAATCGAGTAGACCCCGGGCCCTTTTTCTCGTTCATAAAAAATTGAGGGGAAAAATTTCCCAATAGTTATGATGGGGGCTTCGGCAAAATCGTTCCTTTCGAAATCTAAATTCGGGGGTTTTTTTGTGGTATATATTCCCGTTCCCCAAAAAAAAACCCCACATCTGATAGTCAATGTTATCTAGATAATTTGGGGTCTTTAATATCATTTTCTTTTCGGTTTTCTATGGAAGCAACAAATTATATATCGAGGGGGTTCGATAATTATTTTTCCCCCTTTTTACGTTCCATACTTTCCCCCTTTTTTTGGAAAACCCCTTTTTTTTAAAAACTGGGGGGGTTTATGCAACTCCCAACGTCTGAACCCCGGGGGGAAAACGGGTCTATTTCCCTTTTTTTTTTATTGGAAAAAAGTTCTAATTTGAGAGGATCTGATGGGGGAAAAATGTTTTTTAAAAATTAATTTTTCCCCCCTCTGGAAAAATAATTTTTTCCCTTTGGGGGCTCCAACAGCTTCTCCCTCTGCAGGACTGACCAGGATTTTTTTCTTGTTTATTGCGAGCCGAACAAACGGGGAAAAAAACTGTTTTCCACAAATAGCCATTCAAATCGTTTTTAAAAAATTCAGGAGATGACTCAGCGGTATTCCCCTAAAAAAAAAACTTCCATCTTCATTTTTAATAACGCCGGTTTTGGGGGAAATTTCCCAAAAAGCAATAGCCAGTTCGCGAATTTCGCTTTCTCATAACATAAAAATCCTCGTACAGTACTAACCCCAAAAACCCGGATCTTTAACGGTATCTATCCCGCTTCCACACAGTTCGTAAATTGGAATCGAAAAGGAAAAACACCTGCGTTATTCACCAATGAAAAAATCTCCTTCACCCCCCGTTTTAGTAATTTTCCTCTGATAATGACAGCTGCATCGGGGTTTTTTTAGAAGCCAAAAAAATCCGGGCTATTGATACCCAAAAACGATTGGGGGCGTTATTGTTTAAAGGGGGTTTAAAAAAAAGGGGGGAAAATGTCCGATTTTTAACTTTAAAAAAATTTAATTTGTCGTTGACAAAAGGGGGGGGGAGAGATCGAAAGCCTGGCCTGATAACAGAAAACCCCCAGATTGTAAAAAAAATTTTTTTTTTTAACGTTTAGGGGGGATCTGGGGGGGCTTTTTGAATGACTAATGGGGTTTTTTTACTCTTACTCTTGTATCTTTATTTCCCTTTTGGGGGGAAAAAACAAGACCATTTTTTTAAAAACCAATCTAAAAAAAAAAATTTTTTCACCTCTAAAAAAATTTACCAGTTTCCCAAAAAAAATGAAACTCGAATATTCAAAGTTATATTATATATCTTTTTTTTTAAAAAAGGAAAAAGGGGGATTAAATTTTTTAGGTGTTTTTTTCTATCGCTAACCTGGGTCTGAGTTTTACCGAAAATTCGTTTTATCGTATGTGAAGGGGGATCGTTGTAAAATGCTCCCTCGCTGATTTTTACTATCTATATGTATAGTTCTAAAATTTTTTAAAATTTTTTTGGGGGGAAACTGACTCATGAACCTTTTTTCCCCCCCTTTTAAAATTTCTCGGAGAATCCCAATAATAATAATAAATAATAATAATAATAATAATAATAATAATAATAAAAAAAAATAATAATAATAATAATAATTTATTAATCCTTTAAGACCCTTTTTACAAATGTATAGGATAAGCAATTACAAACAATTGCAAAATACAATAGCACTCAACAATTAAAACAATTAAAAAAAAAACCGTAAAATGGAAAATCTATCTGAGAGTTACAAACAAAATAACAAATTAAGATCAAGGTATCAAGTGTAAAGTACAAAATTAAGTCAGTGCATAATCCAGCATAAACTCTTCCACGCCATAATAACCCTTGGATAGTAGCACTGTCTTGAGACATTTTTTAAGTGGAATTTGGCTTAGATTTCGAAAATTTTCAGGTAGATGATTGTATAATTTAATTCCCTGATATATATGGCTCTGTTGAAATTTAGCAGTTTTGTGTTTAGGGATAGTCAGTAAAGAGCTGTTTCTCGTCGGATAATTATGAACCGTACTATGCGTTTCAAATGAAGTGATATTCTCTTTTATGAACAGAATACAGTTTAAAATATATATACATGGGAAAGTCAAAATTTTATGTCTAATGAAATATTCTCTGCAGGATTCTCTTGGAGGCAGATTCAACATAGTACGGATAATTTTTTTTTGAGATGAAAAAATCCTGAAACTATTAGTTGAGTTTCCCCAGAGAATAATATTGTATGACAAGTGGCAATAGACAGTGCTATAATAAACAGTTACCAAGGAATCGAATGGCATAGAAGCCCTTATGCGGGACAAGGCATACCTCGATTTATTGAGTAGCTTACTCAGATAATCCACATGATCAGACCACCGTAGATTCTGGTCAACAAAAATACCTAAGAACTTCACACGTTTTGTAGAGGTGAAGTTCGTTCCATTATAACTGAACTCGACATTGGTTATGTTATCCTGTAAGGAAAAATACACACACTCCGTTTTGGAAGTATTACAAATCAGGAGGTTTCTATCACACCAGTTATTGAAGCTGTTTATTATCATTTTTGTCTTGGTGATAAGTTCATCATGAGTGAATGCTGTGACAACTACTGAAGTGTCGTCAGCAAATAAAGTCAGTAATTCAGCATTAATATGCTGAGGTAAGTCGTTCACAAAAAGCAAAAAAATTAATGGCCCCAGGACGGAGCCCTGAGGCACACCAGCATTCAAGTGATGCTCTGCCGAGCAGGCGCCATTAATGCTAACTGTCATCCGTCTGTCTGCCAGATAATCGCTGATCCAATCTAAAATGATACCCCTAAATCCCAATTATACAGTTTGTTCTTTGCAAAGTTGAGGTTTA
>JARQZK010001638.1:0-20000 GCA_030704885.1 Cynegetis impunctata
TTATGCATGAGTTCTGCAGTTTTTGTAGTTTATGTGCATATTCTTGATCCAGGCATGGCCCATATACAACGTCGCCATATTTGGCAAAGCTAAGCACCAGGCTGTCACATAACATCTTCCTCAGTTGTGAGTCAAGGAATAACTTACTGCGATATAAGTTTCGCAGAGATGCATAACCCTTCTGTATTATATGTTGTACGTGTTTTCTAAATCGCAGCTGAGCATCCATAACAAATCCAAGATTTTTTACTGAGTCTACATGATTTATGTTTTGATTTTCGACCTTGACAGTGGATGATTTGCTCACTTCCGTATGTGATAGGCCAAATATCATCAAATTAGTTTTATTCACATTCAGCCTTAATCCATGATTCGATGAATATTCAACCAGACTATCAATAGTATCCTGAAGAGCAGACTGCGCATCCTGAATCTTACCTTTTTCAAATTCAATGTATATCTGAGTATCGTCCGCAAACTGATGCAAGCTGCAGACGCCGATATTTCTAGACATATCAAACGTGTACAAAACAAACAATAGGGACCCAAGTATAGAGCCTTGAGGTACACCATGCAATACGTTAAGTAAATCTGATCTTTTATTATCTATGGTCACGTATTGTTTACGTCCCTCTAAATAGCTTGTCAACAGTTCTCTAGATTTGCTTGAGAAATTTAGATGTTTAAGTTTAGCAATCAACAGTCTATGCACGACCAGGTCGAATGCTTTGCTGAAATCAAGCAACACTAATGCCGTATTCTTACCCTTATCACAAGCATCTATAATGTCATCAACAATTTTTAACATGGCTGTAGTGGTACTGTGGGCTTGTCTGAAGCCAGACTGAGTATTTGGGTAAATACCTCGTTCCTTTATATAATCTTTCATCTGCCTTACTAATATTCTTTCAAATACCTTCGAAATAACCGGTGATAAACTAATTGGTCGTAGATCAGTTATAGAAACAGGTTCTCTTATTTTTGGCAGAGGAACCACTACAGCTGTTTTCCAGTGTCGAGGAAAATGACCATAATCTAAACACGAGTTGTATATATGCATCAAGTGTTGAGTAATTTGCGGACAACACATCTTTAACATTTGTTAATTGATGCCATCCGATCCTACAGCATTGGACTTAATCAAACCAAGCGTGTTATTTATCATCGGTTCCGTTATCCTGGTAAAGTAAAAACTATTGGGATTACCACTAATTTTGTTCGTTGAATGATAATTTATTACGTCTTCATTAATATTGGTATTCATGCTTTGTATCGCTTCAATAAAATGTTTATTAATGAGATCGGGATCGTCAAAGTTTTCAGGAAGCATGTTATTAGACTTATTGTACACGTTTGATTGTTTCAATGTGTTCCACAACTTTCTATCACCAGTCCGCCTAACATAATTCAAATAACCCTTTTTCTCCTGTCTTATTGCATTTGTGACAAAATTACGCATTACTCTATACTCCTCCCAGTCATTAATATTCCTAGTACGTTTATACTTTGTTAGAAGTTTATCTCTTTCTTTAATCATGGCCTTGATGCAGTTATTATACCACTCCGCTTTTGGTTTAGTTATTTTACGTGTAACAATTGGAGCGTGAAGATCATAAAGATTGAGTAGTTTTTCGTTCAATATTTTAACTTTATCGTCAATATTATCTGTAGAATACAGGTCATGCCATTCTAGTTCATTTAAGTCATCTCGAAAAGTGTGAATATTAAAATCCCTGTAATTTCTGAATGTTTTAATTTTAGTTCTAGTTTTTATGATGAAAATCTTATATAAACATATATGCTTAGCAGCTTCGTTTCTGATATAGAGGGTGCCAAAGTTTTATATTTTTTTGTTTTTTCCTAAGTTTCCTTCTATAATTTTTAGAATTGAATGAAATTTGGCACACCTATTTTTCTTCAAAAACTCAATGTTTGGGGCTATTAAGCATTTTTGAATACCTACAGGGTGATACACATTTGGGGTCGTACCCAATTTAGTCCAGTGCATAGAGGATTACCTTACAAACGGTCCGATAGTTCTAAATTTTTGATATGGTGTCTAGGATGGTTAGTTAGTAGGTATTTGAAATGCAAAATGCACAATTTTTCTAGCTCTTTGCCTGCCGCCATATTGAATGAACCGAAAAAAAATCGCACTTTCTTCAGATTTTTGGCATTTATCTCGACATCCATGCAGTTTTCGAAAAATATACAAGAGAGCAAAAAGTATCCAAATTAAAGAGAGAATTAAAATTGATGATTCATTGGAAGCAGAGGCGGCACACATAAGAGTTCGAGAGGGTTGAATTGGGTACGACCCTGTAGGTATTCAGAAATACTTAATAGCCCCAAATATTGAGCTATTGAAGTGAAATGGGTGTGCTAAATTTCATGCAATTATATTAAAAATTATAGGAGAAAACTCAGAAAAAAACAGAAAAATATAAAACTTTGGCACCCTGTATATCTGAAACGAAGCTCCTAAGCATATATGTTTATATAAGATTTTCATCATAAAAAAATGTCTTTCACAAGATGTTAAAGTCCTGCTACAAAAAAATGACTCACCCTGTATATATATATATATATATATATATATATATATATATATATATATATATATATATATATATTCGAGTTTGGTTGTTCAAGGCAGCCTGTCCATTGATTTCATTTTGTGCAATTTATATATTCTGAATTGGTTCTACTTGTTCAACACTAATTATCAATAAACTATTAACTCAGGTAACAAATAAATAATGGAACTGAACCTTATGGGAATATTCACTTTGAACAGGTTATGAATATTAATTAATACATAGATTACAAAGGTACTTTGAAAACCAAGATCTAATATACTGTTCGAAAAGAAACATCAGAATTAAAAATATATAGTTTATTGTCTGGTGTATTATAATACAATTGAAAATATCACATACAATGATGGATGTAAAAAAACTTGACAACAGATTATAAGAGAATTTTACATTCACAATATTGATTAACTTCATACAGAAAAATTCAATCCTCGATATGAAAGAAGTAGTAACTCAACAGATTAATAAAAGTAGAAACAATATGAGCAAACAAATTCTAATAATTTTCTTGAAAAGTAGAGCTTATAAATGAATCTATCGTTAAAGTTAACTCTGTTGACATGTTTCTCCACAACAATATGCCATATGATATATATATATATATATATATATATATATATATATATATATATATATATATATATATATATACAGTGCTTTCATGATGAAAGGAACAAATTCATTAAAAAATTAGGTTTCTATTTCATGTTAAAATCCTCGGACAGGTCGATTAGTATTTTTATTTGGGCAATTTTCGCAATAAAAATTTTGTATACAGGGTGTCTCGTTCAAGAGCTATGGCTTTGTCATTAGTTTTTTTAAAGGTAATACCCTGTATATTATTTCACTTTACAATTATACGATAAATTCTTATCACTTTTTGTGAACCTACCATATGCCTCAACTTGATGGATTCCCAGATTATAACGGAGATAGTGGAGCACCTGGAGATTTAAAATGTGGATTAAAAGTACAAAAAAAAATTTAGGTAAACATTGTCATTAAATCTGAAGAATGAAATTTCACATGTACCATCTGAATTCATTCACTGGTGCTGTATAGTCCGCAGTTTTCAAGTTTTTAACGCTCCAGGCACTACACTACTTCATTGTTTAAGAAAATGCAATTACTTGAGAGAGAACGTATTGAAGTACTTATGATGATTGGTTTTGGAGATAGGGTGCGTTCACAAGAAGAAGTCTGCAATCTATTCAATGAAAATCATCCTGATCGTCCGCCAATTACTAGATCGACAGTCAGCAAAATTGAATCAAAATTCAGGAGATACGGCCACGTTAGAGATTTACCTAAAGGAAGACCACCGAGAGTATCTGAAGAAACAGTGCTGAACGTTCTACTAGAAACCCAAGATAACCCTCATACATCCATTACTACAATTTCCAATAATTTCAATTTATCAGTAGGGTCCGTGCATAAAAAACTTAAGGTAAATAAGTATCATCCCTATAAAATTAAGCTGGTACATGAATTATTAGAAGACGATTTTGACCGCAGAGTACAGTTTTGTGAGCAGATTCTTGAAATTCATAATCAACATCTAAATTTCATTACAAACATAATTTTTTCTGATGAAGCCACCTTTACTTTAAATGGCCACGTCAACAGACAAAACTGTAGGTATTGGGCGACCGAGAATCCTCATTGAATGCAAGAATGCCACACACAGTGGCCTCAAAAAATTAATACATGGGCAGCGATTGTTCGAAATCGTATAGTTGGTCCCTATTTTTTTGAAGGAACACTAAACGGAGAGGACTACTTGAACTTTCTCCAGTTCGAACTCATTCCGGCTTTAGCTGTTTTGTTTCCTAACCCACAAGATCCTGACATACCTAATAACGAGATATGGTTTCAACAAGATGGGGCACCTCCTCACTATTCAATCGCTGTTCGACAATTTCTTGATGCAACTTTTCCCAACAGATGGATAGGACGGAGAGGTCCGATTGAGTGGCCGCCAAGATCACCGGACCCCTTTGGATTTTTTCTTATGGGGTTATTTGAAGTCTAAAGTTTATTTGAATAGACCAAATAATATTGATGATCTAAAAGAGAGAATCAGGCAGGAAATAAGACTTATCAGTCCAGAAGTAATTGAAAATGTGCAATGGGAAACATTGAATCGACTTCAAAAATGTCTCGAAGTAAACGGACAACAGATTGAACATATGTAAAAATTAAATTAGTAATTACATTTGTGTGTTTTCATATCGTACCTCTCATTACCCACTATCTCCGTTTCTGGCAATCCATCGAGTTGAGGCATATGGTATGTTCACAAAAAGTGATAAGAATTTATCGTAGAATTGTAAAGTGAAATAATATACAGGGTATTACCTTTAAAAAAACTAATGACAAAGCCATAGCTCTTGAATGAGACACCCTGTATACAAAATTTTTATTGCGAAAAATGCCCAAATAAAAATACTAATCGACCTGTCCGAGGATTTTAACATGAAATAGAAACCTAATTTTTTAATGAATTTGTTCCTTTCATCATGAAAGCACTGTATATATATATATATATATATATATATATATATATATATATATATATATATATATATATATATATATATATATATACATACATACATTTATTTGTCGTTGTTAAGGAATAACAGGCCATTTGAGTTTGTTTGAATACCAACTTAATTAAACTGTTAACGTTTCCTCACGAGATTCATAACTATAGAAAGATTGAAATTAATTTGGAGTTAAATTTTGCAAAAATTTCAAGTCAAACAACAGACAACTATGTTTCATTAATTTTTTAAGGCTGTGACCATCTTCTATTACTAACTACGTGCTATTCAACCCACTGAATATAAAATAATATAATCAAACAAATAATGGTTTATCACATTTATGATTTTGAACTAAGCCAAACTACTATGAAATCATCCTAACTACCACATAGGTACATCCCATTAAAAAACTGCTCTTCCAAAATTGTGGAATATAGAGTATGTTTAAAATTAATCAAATAATTAAAATGCAGTCATAAGTACATTCATTTATATATTTTGTATGAAATTAAGTGAAAACTAAGGTAACATTTTTCAGTGAACACTGAATTACTCATTTTCAAAGATATCTGGATTCAAGTACACTAGAACAATTACAGGTGTTATAACAACTTCCAAGCCATGTAAAATGTTAAAAATGGAATTATATATTTTCTATTCAAATACTGACTACTTACAATTCTTTGGAAATTCTAGGACTAGTTAATTTCTCCATTTCAAATGAGGGCTTAAAATAGTTAAATATAAAAGTGTACGTTACTCCAACTAGTAGTGTTAATGGCAATAAAACAAATGTTTCTATCTTTGGTAACATTTGTCAATACTTCAACAAAGCAAATCTACAAAAAGACCTGCTAAAGCATATGAATACCCAATGCAGTTAAAAAATAGTTTTCGTCATTTTTTCTTTGACCGTACCATACCTTTTTGCCTCTTGCCTCTGGTTTTGATAGATTTCTTCAATATTTTTATCAAATATTCTGTCTTGTAGACTACATTTTCCATTACTTGCATGTTTTGTGTCATCTCATTCATCTAAAAAGAAATCACGTTCACAACATATAGGAATAAAACATTTCATTAGAAACACATTTACTCACTAGTGTGAACATAAGATTTGGAAGTATGAATGGTATAATCAACTACATTTGTGACCTCACTTTTATATAAACCCAGTACATAAGTATGAAATCTGCTTTTAGAGTTTAATGATTGATCAGTGCAAATAAGTGAGCTTTCCTTTTATAAAACTTTCACAAATTATGTGGGGATATTTATTCTCTGTTCAAAAAAAATGCCTTCAGAATATTTTTCTGATTTTGTTCTTTTTTTAAACAAGCATAAAAAAGTTTTACTCATCATCATGATCTGTTATTTTTGTTATCCCAATGGGATTAATGATGATATCCAAGAAATATTGAAATTAATTCAATTCATAGTAACATAATAATGAGCAATCATTATCTCTAAAAGAGTTTGCCTCTTAATTCAATTATTTTTTTATAGAATTCCGATCTTAGAACCAAGACTAGAAAATGTTTTTACACTTTGGCGTTTTGTCAACTTACTACTTCGTTATATTCGTAGAGTCTCATTCGTTTCTGATAAGCTTGATAAAGAATCCTACAATGGAATAGGAACGCAACTATCAGCAGTAAACTGCATAATATAAAAACATTAGTGGACTGAAAAAGTCGACGAATATATATCATTACAAATGTTATGAAACATTTTAAGATACACTATCAGATCATCTACTTTTAGGACAGATACATAAGTTATTTTATTCTTTCTTAATCTTACATAATACATAACATAATAAACAAACATGACATTACACACCACAGAATGTTATCAATCTTCTATTTTATATTCCTCTTCAATCATGCCGGACACTCTGTGACTTGAGAAAGTTACACCATTATTCGAAACACTATTACAACACCGAAAGTAAAAAATTATTCGGATAGAATGAAACTATCTTTGACTACAAATGTTTTTGTTAAAATAAATTAAAACTATGAAATCGGTTTAGATTATTTCTTAGTAAATCATATTATCAGGTCTTTTTGTCTCAAAATCACATTATCTATTCATGATGTTCATTTCGCAGAATTTATAATTATAAAATATTATCCCCCTTTTTTCTCAACACATATCAGATCAAAAGGTTCTTAATAGTATGTTTGGTTTAGTAGAATCAGTGCACACTGAGGTAATTATATATACTTCGTTAGACATCTTAGGCAAACCGATCGTATTCCACTGAAAACTGCAATTATTTTCGCAAAGACTGCAATATTTTAGCATTAATATATTGTATTAATGAAACAAAAGAGAATTATTTTAATCAAAAAATTGAAATGATTATAATTGACTCTTTTGTGATTATCACAATAAATGGTAATTAGTTTGAATGGTTTCGACAATGTTTCTTCTGTATTTGTGGAATTCTGGACTTCCATTGTCTATAAAAATATATCTGAAACAAAAATAAAAGAAAAGAAAACTTGATTAGTAAATGGCAAGAAAAGAAAATAGCTGAAAAAATTAAATTCAATGAATTAGTAGTATCTGAAAAAAGAAAAGAAATAAGATTAGTAAATAATAAGTTGGAAAATGGTGAAAAAATAAAATTATACAATATACACGACGTTTCGGTTAGTTGGGTATCTCTAACCGTTCTCAAGTGTAAACTGATTATCAGAGTTTGGATTGATCTTTATATACTCCCTTGATCAGTCGTGCCGTGTTGGGCGTCTCTCCCATTGGGCGAGGGGAGGAGCTTGAGACCACTGATACGCGCCAGGATTGGTCGCCACGCGTTTGCCACTTCAACACTGGGTTTACTGAAAACTTCATGGTTCTGTTGGATGAAAGCAGCTTCCTTGAATTTTCGTTTTCGCCAGTTCTGTTCCCGGTGGATAATCCTAGCATCGTTCCACTTAATGTTGTGATGTTTTGTCCATGCGTGATCGGCAATTCCCGATTTCGATGTTTCGGCTCTTCGTGTGTGTATTTGATGTTCTCCGATCCTAACATTAAGAGGTCTCTTCGTTTCACCGATGTATGAATCTCCACATTCACAGGGCACAAGGTATACGCAATTCTTATTGTCCGGGGGTCCATCTGGTTTAGTTTTGGTCAGCCTGCTTCTTAAGGTGTTGTCCGACTTGAACGCTGTTTTGATGTTGTACTGCTGAGCGATTCGCCTTATCTTCTCGGATATTCCCTTCACATAAGGTATGGTTATCATCTGGCAATTCGGGTTCTCCTCTCGTGTGGTTCTGTTCTGTTGACATTCCGCGATAGTCCTTGTTATTATCTTCTTGTTGTAACCGCTTTGTATCAGGTCCCTTTCGATGTTAGATATTTCCTGTTCCATGAGTCGGGGATCGCTGCAAATTGATGTCGCTCTCCTGAACAGTGTCCTGATTATTCCTTTCTTCGTGCTCATTGAGTGATTCGAAGCGGAGTTGAGGTATTGGCCTGTGTGTGTGGGTTTTCTGTAGACTGACGTACTGATGTGATTATTGTTATGTTTAACCAGAACATCTAGAAAGGGTAGGCTGGAATCCTTTTCTTTCTCCATCGTGAATTTGATGTTGGTGCGAAAGCTGTTTATATGGTTCAAAAACTCGTCCAACTCGGCAGCGGTCCCTTTCCAAATGATGAAAGTATCGTCCACATATCTTAGCCACATCTTTGGTTTCACGGGAGATGATTCTATCACTTGGCCTTCGAACCACTCCATGTAAATGTTGGCTATTACTGGTGAGAGTGGTGATCCCATTGGTAATCCATCGTCCTGGGAGTAGAATTCTTCTTTTATCTGGAAATACGAATTATTAATGCAACATCCCAACAGATCAATTACTCCTTCAATGGGTATAGATGTTCTGTCTGTCAGAGTATCATCCTCCTGTAATTTTGACTTGATGATATCCAGGGATTCCTGCCGTGGGATGTTTGGGTACATATTATCTACATCAAAACTGATGAGCTGTTCGTTGGGTCCTAGTTTGACGTCCTTGATCATTTCCACGAAGTGGCTGGAGTTCTTGACAAATGATGTTGTTTTCCCTTGTAAAGGCTGGATGATTTTCAACAGAAAATTCGCGAGATTACTTGTTGGTGAATTCCTGGAACTAGTAATTGGCCTGAGAGGTATTCCTGTTTTGTGAATTTTGGGGAGCCCGTAAAGATGAGGTGTCTTGCTATGATGTGGTGTTAGCATTGTTCTAGTTTTGTCCTCCAAATGATTCTTGTATTTCTTCAGTGTCTGATAGATCTTCCTCTCGATGCTTGGGGTTGGATCCTTTGTAATTGGTCTATATTTCCCTATAGACATCAGCCTATACGACAATAAAATCAAGGATGTACTCCAAAAAGGGAAATATAGACCAATTACAAAGGATCCAACCCCAAGCATCGAGAGGAAGATCTATCAGACACTGAAGAAATACAAGAATCATTTGGAGGACAAAACTAGAACAATGCTAACACCACATCATAGCAAGACACCTCATCTTTACGGGCTCCCCAAAATTCACAAAACAGGAATACCTCTCAGGCCAATTACTAGTTCCAGGAATTCACCAACAAGTAATCTCGCGAATTTTCTGTTGAAAATCATCCAGCCTTTACAAGGGAAAACAACATCATTTGTCAAGAACTCCAGCCACTTCGTGGAAATGATCAAGGACGTCAAACTAGGACCCAACGAACAGCTCATCAGTTTTGATGTAGATAATATGTACCCAAACATCCCACGGCAGGAATCCCTGGATATCATCAAGTCAAAATTACAGGAGGATGATACTCTGACAGACAGAACATCTATACCCATTGAAGGAGTAATTGATCTGTTGGGATGTTGCATTAATAATTCGTATTTCCAGATAAAAGAAGAATTCTACTCCCAGGACGATGGATTACCAATGGGATCACCACTCTCACCAGTAATAGCCAACATTTACATGGAGTGGTTCGAAGGCCAAGTGATAGAATCATCTCCCGTGAAACCAAAGATGTGGCTAAGATATGTGGACGATACTTTCATCATTTGGAAAGGGACCGCTGCCGAGTTGGACGAGTTTTTGAACCATATAAACAGCTTTCGCACCAACATCAAATTCACGATGGAGAAAGAAAAGGATTCCAGCCTACCCTTTCTAGATGTTCTGGTTAAACATAACAATAATCACATCAGTACGTCAGTCTACAGAAAACCCACACACACAGGCCAATACCTCAACTCCGCTTCGAATCACTCAATGAGCACGAAGAAAGGAATAATCAGGACACTGTTCAGGAGAGCGACATCAATTTGCAGCGATCCCCGACTCATGGAACAGGAAATATCTAACATCGAAAGGGACCTGATACAAAGCGGTTACAACAAGAAGATAATAACAAGGACTATCGCGGAATGTCAACAGAACAGAACCACACGAGAGGAGAACCCGAATTGCCAGATGATAACCATACCTTATGTGAAGGGAATATCCGAGAAGATAAGGCGAATCGCTCAGCAGTACAACATCAAAACAGCGTTCAAGTCGGACAACACCTTAAGAAGCAGGCTGACCAAAACTAAACCAGATGGACCCCCGGACAATAAGAATTGCGTATACCTTGTGCCCTGTGAATGTGGAGATTCATACATCGGTGAAACGAAGAGACCTCTTAAGGTTAGGATCGGAGAACATCAAATACACACACGAAGAGCCGAAACATCGAAATCGGGAATTGCCGATCACGCATGGACAAAACATCACAACATTAAGTGGAACGATGCTAGGATTATCCACCGGGAACAGAACTGGCGAAAACGAAAATTCAAGGAAGCTGCTTTCATCCAACAGAACCATGAAGTTTTCAGTAAACCCAGTGTTGAAGTGGCAAACGCGTGGCGACCAATCCTGGCGCGTATCAGTGGTCTCAAGCTCCTCCCCTCGCCCAATGGGAGAGACGCCCAACACGGCACGACTGATCAAGGGAGTATATAAAGATCAATCCAAACTCTGATAATCAGTTTACACTTGAGAACGGTTAGAGATACCCAACTAACCGAAACGTCGTGTATATTGTATAATTTTATTTTTTCACCATTTTCCAACTTATTATTTACTAATCTTATTTCTTTTCTTTTTTCAGATACTACTAATTCATTGAATTTAATTTTTCAGCTATTTTCTTTTCTTGCCATTTACTAATCAAGTTTTCTTTTCTTTTATTTTTGTTTCAGATATATTTTTATAGACAATGGAAGTCCAGAATTCCACAAATACAAATGGTAATTAATACATCCCGAAAGAATTAAATATCTCCTATGATGCTAATGATTGGAAAATACCCATTGCCTCAAATATGCAATCTTGATGTATCAGTTTGCTAAACCGATACCTATAAAAAACACAGATGATACTTATATTGAATGTAAAATATAAATTTTAAAAAACTCTTTATTGATATCACTACAATAGTCCTTATTCCTAACTTTACATCTCTACACAGTATACAACACTGACCTGAGGTTATAAATACATTGAAATTTAAATGACAACAAAAATAAACTGGCTTTCAAGTCTATCAAGATATTTACACTTAAATATTAGATCCACAGTTATAACAAAACATGAAAAGTCTGCATCAGTAATTAGCAAATATTTGCAGCAAGACAGATATATAAAATTAAATTGAATAGTATAATTTTAGATTCCTAAGAAAATGTTTAAATTTCTGAATTGTGTTCCAATTGTCTGGAAAATCATTAAACGATGTAATTGCATGATGTACAGGAATAAATAAACCCACATCGGTTCTACTAGATTGTAAATACAAATTATTTCGTGTTCTCGTAACTCGTACTACAAGTACCTATTTACATTTGTATATGTAAAATTTCTATTTTTTTATGACCATAGAAAATTTTGTGTGTTTAATTTACATTATTCTAATTTTGATATTGCCTTTAGTTTATCGCTGTCGGTGCAGTCAGCATTGAATAAAATCTTCAATAAACAAGTGTATAGTAGTTGCATCTTGCGAATTCTCAAAACTACTATTTTTGGTGGCACTTTTTCTGTAGCTATGATCTGAATTTTCAAACATAAATTAAGTACAGTCTGGCAGAAATATATACTATAGCAGAGGTTTTACTGAACGTATGTTGCCTTATACAGATATCACTTCCATTTCCTACCCTTGAAGTGGTTAATGTGTTTCTTGCTATTCTTTAATGATAGCGATGTAGTCCTTACGAATATCAGTAAAACTGTTATTAATATCAGTAGAAAACAAGAAAAATTTTCATAAATCATTCATTCTGGAGTGTACACTACTGATGAGATATAATGGGACCAAAACATCTGTTTGGTGTTCATGAGTTTGAGTAATTTGTCATGTTTTTATTGTTCACAATTATGAAACTAAAAAACACAGAATTCTCGTTGGCAGCTTTCATAGGAAGTTATTTTACGATTAAAAATTATCAAATCACTTTCCTTGTTCATATTCGTACCGATGGAGAAAAACTTCATCAAGTGAGTTATGACCATTACCGCAAGTTGAATACTATACTTTATTTACGACTATAACAATAAATACTAAGATACAAATTCACAATAATTAGGTCGTATTAATTTAATTTGAAAACATCAGAATTATTCAAGTGACATTAGCAGATGAATGACGGTCGATCTTACTTGGGATCTTAGTAGACTATATAGTGAGTTATAGCAGTGAGTTATTATTACTCACGCTGTTTGGTAATAGATACTATTAATTGCTAAAACGCAATTGAATAATGAATATATTATTCAATAGGAGTAGATAAACGTATTTTTTTAATTGTATTTTGTTATTTTCGAGATTCTGTTTGTGAAATCATAGACGATGGCCATTTCTGTTATATTGGAGGCACACGAAGATATATTTCCTGTTTTATTCCCGTTACCTTTTACATGTTACAAAAATTAATAATTTAAAAGAATGTAAATAATATGTAGGTTAGTAATGCAAGCGGGTAGTCCCATGAATACCTTACCTGATGTACCTATAGATTTGGTTGTTGTGTGTAAAATAATAGCCTTATATAAATTAAGTTAGAGGACCACACGTAGTTTGTTTGACAGTCAATAATAAAGGTTCTCAGTGAATTTTTTTTATGTGGTCGTCACCTCGTCATTATGTGTCTTTTCATTTGAAATGTCTCAGTATCAAAACCGCGATGGGTTCCAGTTCCACACTAGATGGGTCTACTACCTCGTTTATAACAACTAATTGAGTTCTAAGGTTTAACTAATACCTATCATTCGAGCTACCAAGATGAATATCGCAGTAGTAAAGTGGTATTGAATGAAAGTTAACTGGAAGTTCATGAGCTAGAAGACATGATATTCTAAAAGTACAATACATTTTAACGCATTTTAACAGGAATTTGAACACATTTGGTATAATAAAAGAGTTACAGTTCACACATACGTTATCGTGGTTGACAACATCGATGAGTTACAGCTTGCGTCTGTGAACTGCAGGTTCAACGGTTCTCTCATTGAACGCGACATCGAAGATAGCCGCGAAAAGTAAATCAAACTTAAAATGGACTATATTGTTAAATAAATATATGGGAAAACCCTCGTATATAACATTATAATATTCAAGCTATTGTATAAAATTTGAGGGGCGTGTGGACCTTATATCAAGTTAACTTTGGATGCAATTTCAAATTGCATTCCAAAAACTTAAAAAACAGCTATATTTATTACAATATTTTGAATCAGAGAAGATGAAATGTTATTATAATGTCATAATGCTAAAAATTCTTAATTATCTATAGTCTATAAGAACATCCTTGGCAAAGAGCATTTTCACACATCACTACTATTAAAAATAATATAATGAAAATAAGTAGGTATGCATGACATACACGTTCCATGAAGTAATTTGATTGAAATATATTTAGAAGGTGATGGAATACTGAAAATTAAATCAATTATTTAGCTACCTACATGCAGTTTCATGAATAAAATCTATTATTCTAGAGTTCCATTCGTTAGCTAGAAGAAAATTCATCTCAGGGTGTGGAACGTGCATAAGAAGGACGAATTGAATAATCTTTATTGTCATCTATATAAAGAACATCACCGCAGATTAGTAATTAGATTGTATACTCAATGCTCAAAACCAAGGGATTATGTTTATTTTGCTTGTTTAATGCAGAAACTTATGCTTATTTTTAAACTTAATTACCAAAAACGTTTCTTCTATTTTAACATAAGTTTTATGATGAACAGTATTTCTTCTAATTAAAAATAAAAATGGAATCACAAAAAGAATATCTAAAGAACATTATGCATACACTAAGTTACCTATGGTGCCTAAGATACACCGCGCGACCAATTATATGTTTATTCACCATTATTAATATTATAATATATAATCAAAATTGCCAAATACGGCTATTTTTATGTGAATTTCTGTTGTAAGTACCTACATCGTTCATTAAACCAGAAAGCCCATTCTTGAACGGTCTATTTACATGTAATCTATGTCAAGCAATAATGACAACAATTTAGACAAGCTACTAACTAAACTATTGAATTTCTTTTTTTACACTTCATTTAAGAAAAAACTCTATCGCAGCGAGCTGCATTAGAAAAGCAGGTCTTCATAACGTAACCAGTTTGAAAAATCTATTTATTAATTTGAGTTTTTTCCAAATTCAAAATAGTTTTCCATCTATTTAGATTACCAACTTCAAACCCTTTTGCTACAAATCTCCATCTTCTATCGAGTAGACAAGATTTATTTCCTCCCCGGGGGGGGGGAGGTCAACCCCAATAAATTTGTACCAACATATCATACGAAACCAATTAATTTCTTTGCGAAAAAAATTGCTTTCACCTTGAGACCTACAACTCTTATTTACAATATTCACAAAAACTCTTTTCAGCCAATTAATCAATTCATCTATTCATCAAATTTTTTTTTCTTTCACAAAATAGGAATCTACCTACCTACCTATTCAACGAATTTGTTACCTATTCAAGGAATTAATCAATTGTTGCCCAGCAAGAACCAACGGGGAGGTGAGAGTTTTTTTTTGCCAAAAATAAAAAAGGACCCTCCCAAAAATAGATTAAAATAAAACAGACAGAGACATTTTCCCTAGTAAAAAGTAAACACTGCCAACAAAATAATTTATTTTTACCTGTGATCCGGTTAGCCAAGGATGTCTCTCATAATTTCTGATATTAAAAGCGCGATTCTGTTGTTTGTTACGCTGCACCAAATTGTTTAATTCCGGGGTAGGTCGCAATGTTTTTATCAACACTTTATCGTGATAACTTAGTGCACTAAAGTTATGGGATAACAAATATTCCAGTTAATAGTCACCTTTGAAATTTTTAAAATTAACTTCATTAACCGAACTCATTTTAAAAACAATACGCGAGCAAAATAACTTAAATAAAACCAAAACAAACTGTTTTCGTCCACTAGTTTTTGACTCAAAATTAATGGTTTCCAACGAATTCACTCGATTTTACCCGAAAGCCTATAGTTGTGATTGGTTGACATTGTGTGAGAATTAATGCATCCTTTTTGAACCGAGCAGCTATAAATCGGTGTTGCTGTTACCCCTGTTTTCTATAAACAATGAAGTGAATAAGGTATATTTGGAGGCCTCGGTAGACCAGCGGTAAGGTGAACCGCCTTATACCGTTTGTAAACCGAGGATTGTGGGTTCGAGTCCCACCTCGCTCTTGGGTGTTGTGTATGTCTGGTATTTAGTGGTTATTTATGATGAAAACTTGTTGGGTAATGTACATCGTTTACAAGCCCATTGGCCGTTCGGAACCGGCGTTAAACTGTAGGTCCCTCGAGTTAAAAAAAAAAGGTATATTTATTCTCAGCGTTTCTTTTTCTCTCTGGCATGACATATGGAAAAATGAAAGCGTCTATACCTTATTAAGCCTCTGCAGCATTGCCACTGTTTATATAAAATCTTGAAATGAATTAAATGCAGTAAGCAGTAAATGTAAATACCTTCTATTGTAATTAATAAATTATATTATATAATGTAGGTTGAATGCAAGGTCGGTGCATAAAATAATATGATTTTGAATTGTATGAATATGCTGAATGCTGTCTATTCAATATAATATAGTAGTGATACACGGATTCTTATTGAGGAGGCGGCTAAGCCTCCTTAGCCGCCTTCGAATAGCCGTCCCTCAATATATATATATATATATATATATATATATATATATATATATATATATATATATATATATATATATATATATATATATATATATATATATATATAGATATATAAAATTGAGTTTTTGGTGCCAAGCATCATAAGAAGCCATGAAACGAAAAACTATCTTTGTCCTAGGTCCAACTTTGCTAATCGCACCCATTTTCAAAGTCAAAACCTACTAACAAGTGAAGTTCTCATCTACAACTGTTTCCGATGAAACGATTAATTGGTTGCGTATAATGTGGCATGAACGATGTCTCTATTTTCAAATATAATTTTCGGATTGAAACAAAATGTTGAGAATAATCATTTGAAATAGTCCATAATTCGATAAATGAATCCGTAAATATTATTTTCGAAACATTTTACTACATCATTGTGGAACCTATATATAATAAACTCAGAGCACGTATCTACGAGTTCGGGAAAATAGGCCAAGGCTATCAAAATAGGGCACCCCAGACCTACCTTGAAACTGCCGCAGCAAGTAAGAAATACTCAATATCCCTTGCCTTGCGCATTGATTTTCTCATAAGGGAAATAGCATGGAAAAGTATTCGGCATTGACATTGGCCCACTTTAGTGTATATTGAAATGGCCGCTTTGCAATTTACCCCCACTTGTGCTTCTGTTTAAAGGGTTGAAAATACGGAAATGTCGACAAAATGCAACCAACACCAGATATGGTTAGATGTATATGTGATGTTTTGCTGGTTGCAAATTTATTGAACTACCAGTGATAAGATGTCAAAAGAAAAAACAATAACATTGAGATTGAATTGTTAGTAAACAAAGCCGTACTACTAGGAAAGTGGTAACAGTTCTTGTTCTTTTCGAAGTAACATTGTGTATAGGTAAACGATAATACCAAATATTCAGAAGCTATCTATCATGGTGAGTTTATGTACTTTATACAAATTGCTCTATGAAATTCACATTAAATTACTACTTAAGTATTATATAGAGGTTGACCCTAAAAAAACCAAGGATAATTCATTAAAATTTGTCGTAGGTATTCTTCTTCCATGTGTTTTCCGTTTGTTAAAAATATTTTCGATATCACATTAAGTATTAGTCAGAAATGAGGGATTATTAATTATTGATTTTAATTGATAAACATATTCAAACTTTTCAAACAACGGTTAAATAACAATATACACGTATATTAAAAACTTAACGTACGTTTCGTTTTCTTCGAATGCTAAGTGCGAATTGTTAATTGTTATTAACCGTTCGTCCAACATTTTTATGCCTCGGTTTCTGAATATATTCCCTTACTGTGAGTTATAAAAATTGCAACTTTAGCCTAGTACCTAATTAAGTATTATTAATTCTGGTAGATTGCCGTTTATATATGATATAAACTGAAGGGAACAAAAGTTTTATTAGCAAATAAATAATTCATCAATGAGATATCAAAATAGCTGAATAGGTAAACATAAAAAGCATTACAAAAGTAAGTTTCGATCAGTAAAGACCTTATTAGCTAAAATACTCATTAAATGTACAGTTGAAGTGCTCTTTCTTATTAGAATATTACTACTTCAAACTTTTCAATTTTTACAATATATATTTCAAAAATTTCTGTTGTTTTTTTTCGAATACCTTCAGTTAGTAGAAATGGCATATGTTTAATGAACAATGTATTTATAATTCTTTATATAGAAATATTCATATGAAATTATATATTTGAATATATAACCAAATTTATTTCTGGTATATTTGGTACCCTATTGCATATTGCGATGGTAATCCATTTTTACTGTAGCTCATCATTCAGTCTATTCAGTACGGAGACTATTGTCCTAGTACATTATTCATGTGAAACTAAGAAATATCACTTAATGCCATATCGAGTGCCATATACTCTACAGTAACATATCCAATTATCTGATACAGCAGTAAATATATATATATATATATATATATATATATATATATATATATATATATATATATATATATATACCTATATATATTCTATAACTATTGTCGATGAGACTGAGATCACGTAACTCACTAGTGCTGACTATTTCACAGTCACAATGCCTTACCTACTTACTATCTTTCTCATCAGTCACAATACTTTACTTACTTTGTGAATAAATCTTTTGTTGTGCTCAATTATATGGTCACTTATCTCTTTCAAATAATATATTGTCCCATGTCTCACCTTTTAGTATTATCCATGGATAAAAATTTTCTACAGTCATGATTATGTTAACTTTCTAGCAATAATGCATTAATAACTCTGAATATTCCTTCCAATTTTGCCAATAATTTCGAACTGCAGCTGTATGTTCGGTATACATTAATATCAGAAAATCTTCAATTTAATACTTCAATATTGAAGTTCTATAGATAAAAAATCTTCTCTCTTGCTAGATTTTATATTCTGTCAAGTGCTTCTGGGCAACTTGTTCCTATTGTCTTGTTGAACTTGTTCATTTGCCCTGCACTAGTTTCAGAAACATATTCCATAGGTCCTCTTCACTTCCAGCTGCTTATGCATTGGAAATCGTACTTTTGACCTTTTACATTGACCATTGAGGAGTAGTTATTGCATTTAATATATTATTGGCTTTCACATCTTAGAACACCTCAGTGTATGCTTGCCATCTATCAAAAATTACCATGAATGGAGTGCGGTTGTGAATATTCTGAATCTATGTACTATTACTGTAAGCGATATATTAACCCTTTCATTATTCACAAATGAACCTAAATCATCCACATAAATTGTTTGTGAAAGTATAGCACCTAAATCCATTTACCTTACCTTTACTTTTTCCAGCAACCTTTTTTTGTTATAAATAAGTAAAACTTGCTTCTACACTCACTATTTCACATATTTTCATTACCCACATACCAGGGTAATAGTATGAGTCAGTGCTTTTAAAAAAATTTCTTTAAATCAGTTTGACTCATCATTATAATACAATTATAATTTATAATTTTGCTGTTTTATGCTCTTTTACGCAACCTTGATGTGAGTAGTCTTACAACAGGGAACATTTATATCTTATTTTTGTAGATAGACTACAGTTTTAGTCATCTTGATATGGAACCGAGTCGAAAAAAATTTCGTCAGTTACTACCACACAATTTGTTATTCAGTTCTATTCAATATGTTGCCGATCTTACAGCATACATAAATGTACTTCAATTATTTATCAAGAACTTCGACTTTGACCAAATTAAAATTATTTTCAGTTAGTGACCTAGCAGTACTAGTAGTGTTTCTTTTTTTGTGGGTTATTGTATTACAAAAAACGCGGAAGCAGCATAACTCCGTCACTTAGGTCGTATTTTCCCCTCAGAGAAGATACGCGGAGGGGGAATTAAATGGAGAAAATCATGCTGATTAGCCCTACCGCGAAATACATCACGATCGAGATGCGCATCGAACAGAAAATAGTCGTCGCTACATGCAGCGCGTGTACAAAATTATATGAAAGCTGTACATTAAAATGGCGACGGTTGAGGACAATAGTTGAAACCCACAAAATATCGTAAGTCAACATTATTGGTATTGGTATTGGTAGGTGTGGACGGTGACCTATGCGCTGCGACCTCATT